>PVJH01012948.1:31252-62438 GCA_004026705.1 Nesogale talazaci | reverse complement strand
GCTCTAGTTCTTTAATGCTTGCCCCGCTCCCCCACTATCATGATTCCAATTCTACCTTACAAATTTGGCTAGAGCAGAGCATGTACACGGGTAGAGATAAAAACTGCAAATACAGGGAATCCAGATAAATCGCTCAGGACCAATATTGAGAGTAGCGATCCCAGTAGGGGAAGAGGAACGGGTGGGGGGGGGAGTAGAGAATGGGGAAACCGATCACAATGATTTATATATAATCTCCTCCCAGGGAAATGAACAACAGAAAAGTGGATGAATGGAGACATCAGACAGTGTAGGACTTGAAAAAATAATAATATTTTTTAAATTATCAAGCTGAGACCAAGGGCTCAAGTAGAAAGAAAATGTTTTGAAAATCCTGAAGACAACAAATGTACAAATATGCTTGACACAATGGATGTATGCATGGATTGTGGTAAGAGTTGTATAAGCCCCAATAAAATGATTTTCTAAAAAAGGAATGAAAGTGTGGAGTCGAGGTGATCCCTCCTAGTGGGCGTAACCTTCTTATGAAGATTCTGGAACTTCCTGTCTTTCCTCTTTGGAGGTGGGACACACTCGGCAGGACAATTCTGTTGACAAGCCACACGGAACCACCCTGATGGCAGCAGGAACCACACTTCCATAGGATCCATTGGACCTTCCACTCACCGGCCTGTCAGTTTCCTGCCTTCACCATCATTGCATGTACTGTTTGAGTCTGAAGAGGAATTCATGGGCTCAAATAGATATTATGGGTTAATATTGAATTTATGGCTTTAATCCGGATTGGGCTGGGATATTTTATTGATGCACAATTACTTCTTAATATACAAATGGGTGTCTCTGGATTTGTTTTTTCTAGTCAACCCCAACTAACACAGAAGCAAAGTTGATGAGACTTTGTCTTGTGGGTTTTTGGTATTTTATCAGAAGGAACCAGTCCCTGAAAAAATATGTTATAGTTGGTAAAGCAAAAGTTTGGTGAGAAAGAAGAAGACTCTCACCAAAATTGATATAGTGAATGGTACAATGAACTGAAATATAGCAGTGGTTTTGAAGATGGTGTAGTACTGCAAAAGATTTTGTTCTATTTTATAATGGGATCACTGTGAGTTTGAACTGACTTAGAGACACCTAGCAAGAACAACAATTTGTTAAGAGAAAAAAAGAACATAAAAAGCAGAAATTTAAGTGTATAAAGCTTTCTTTGGTTATATCATTACAATTTTTTGTTTTAATGTTAAAACACAGTGAATAACATGTGATCTTCTTAGGTTCTGCAGGTTGGATGTGAGGCCCCAATCATTTAATTTTATCTTCTGATATTTCTGCCTTTGATATTATGTTAAATAATCTATTGCTAAAAACAGAACCTAGAAACATGGCTGCTGCTTTAACGTCTAAGACTTCTGTAGTTTTAGATTGTACATTTTGTTCCTTCATTTATATTAAATTTGTTTTTGTGTATGTTGTAGTAGAAAAGAGGCAGTGTGGGAACAAACGTGGACATACTGTATGGTTTAAAATTGAAACAGATGCATGTCAGGGTTTTATATTCTCACCATAGTTGTTCAATATACATAATGAGCAAATAATCAGAGAAGGTGGATTAAGTAAAGAAGATATGGCTTGAACTGTGGAATAAGACTTATTAACAACCATGTGATACGCAAGTGACCCAAGTTTCCTTGCTGAGAGTGAGTAGGCATTGATTGACCTTCTTGCTGATCAAGGATTGCTGCTTTCAGTATGGATTACAATTCAAAGTAAACATGACTAAAATTCAGACACCTGGACCAATAGATAACATCATGATAAATGGAGAAAAGTTGAAGTTGTCAAGTATTTTGCCTTGAATTCACAATCAATACTCATGGAAACAGCCGTCAAGTAGATAGTAAGACATGCTGCATAAGTAAATATGCTGCCACTGAATTGAAGTCTTGTCAACTTCCTTTGAGTAGAGTGAGAAAATTGATAAAGGAATGAAAGAACAAGAGGTATGTTATGATTATGTTAGTGAGAATGTTAAGGAAGCTTTAAGAATATTGGAAAATAAAGGAGATTTTGTGAAGACTGCTGTGATTTTGACAGAGCACAATGAAAAGGTTTTGGGATCTGGGGAAGAATGTGAGACAAATTATCCTGGAGTGTATGTAAATTCATTCTGGGATACTTAATTGTATGTAGATGGGGAGAAGAGACCTTTGAAAAGTATTTGTTCCCGTGACACCTGCGAGGGCGCTGCCTGGCAGTATAGATCGCTGTGTTGGGTTGAGAAACAGATATAACTCTGGTGTTAGGCCCATTCCGACTGGAAGGCACTGGCTTCATTATCTCGTCCTACTTGTAACTCTCTGATCACAGCTGAATTGGTAGAGAAAGGAAATGACCTTATAGGTCTTTATAAATGTGTGGTTTATATTTAGGTATTAACATTGTCGTTAATTAAACACTTGTAGTAACTCAAATTTATGGCAATGTGTTTGTACTAGAATGACATTTTGCCAGGTCCTGACCCAGCTTCTTGATCCTTCATTATGCTTGAATGTTGGGCGTAGTGCTTTCCAGGATAGGGGCTCCTCTTTCAGCACTTCAATCAGACCGCTTTCTATTGGAAGCCATTGGCTTTCCACTGACGAATTTTTGGATGCAGATCTACCTTTTGCTTTAGTGGGCTTTAGTTTGTAAAACTATGAGTCAGAACCCACTCATGGCAACAAGTTTGGTTCAGTGCCCTGAGAGCATTAGCTGGTCGGTCGCCACAAGGTCAGTGCTTCAAACCCACCAGAGAAAGGTGAGGAGGCTGTCTGTTTTTGTAAAGATTTTCAGTTTAGTTTCCTTGGATACCAGGGAGATGTAGACGCCAAACAAGGTTTCTATGAGTCATCCAGTAGACTAGAGGGCTGTAGGTTTTATTTTGGGAATTTATTCTGAAAGGGTCATTGAAACCTGCCCACAGGGTGACCCTTGTCAGTATTTGAAATCTTAGTGGCATAGTTTAACGCAAGCCACTGCAATGAGACCAACAAATATAGGTGATGATTTACCATCCTCATCCACAGCAAAGTTTTTTTCTCTTTTATACCCGAGTTAGTCTGGATAGACAAGAGGAACAAATTTCAGAGACACGCATATAGGTATAAGGAAAGGGTTTATATACAAAAGAACTGTGACCCTAAAAAGAAGGCATCCCAATCCAGTCCAGTGTAAAGTCATAAGTCCAAATAATAACCCATATGCCTGAAATCAGTCTATAAAGTCTGCTTCTGACTCAGGAAGTCACAGGTCAGTGGGTGCAGAATTCTGGCACTGGCAGGGGTCTCCCCATGGCTCCTCACTTCCAGGGCTCAGGTCCATCAACAGCATGCCACTCCAGCTTCAGACGTCTGTCTTCATCAGGGCTAAACCGTGTGATCTCTCTACGGGCTACTCTAGCCTCCCAGCCACCGCCATACTGTGTTGCCTGTGGTTAATCGTCTCTCAAACTAACTCCCAACAACTGGGGAAGATAGCTTCTCATCTTCACGAGGGAAATATCACGAGATTTCTCTGGAGTCTCAGGAGAAAGCCATGCCCACCTAGAGGCCTCATCAGCTACTCAATGGCTATCTCCAGATTAAGAGGCTAGCCTCCACCCCTACATTTCAATTATAAAATTAACATAAGCACATGACTGCCACAATACCCTTCCAATCCGTAAAGAAAAGTGAGTTGCACCAATTTAAAGAATATCGTCTGATGATGAGCACTTTTGACTCTTGTAAGATTGCTAAGCCTGGAGAGTAAGCGGAGAGGACCATTACTCTGTCCTACAATGAACCTAGGCCTTGGAGGTGGTCCTCATTTCACCAGATGGTTGGATTTTCACCTCCATTTGGCTCACCTTAATTTTTCATTATAGAACGCATTAGGCAAACTAGTCTGAAAGACACATTGGGTTCTGGCCTTGGATGTCTCCATCTCCTGTACTTAAATACTGTGTCCTTTAAGCATAACAAGAATGAATCAGCTGCTTCCCTAGCAGATTGATCAAGCATGCCATGGAATATGCCAGCTACAAGGGTCGCCATCCCGCCATACTTTCTTGCTCTCCAGCTTAGTTTATATATTATTAGGCTCAGCTCTGCTCAACGTCCACTGGCTGGTGGGCTGTGGCGGGGTGTGAGAGCAAGGGTTGTGTCTTCCGGAAGATCAGGAGGAACAGGGAGGCTGGGTCCTCTGGTGGTTGCTGAGGACCAGCCCATCCAAGCCGGCACCTTTCAGATGCCTCTTTCTCACGTGACCACGTGATTCCGCTCCCCCCCCCCTCCGCCCTCCCCCCCCAGCCCCCGCCCCCCTCCTCCCCGGGCACGGCCGCCCGCCCCAGTCGCGCGCACGAGCCGGGCGTCTGGATTCCCTCGCGCGCTCCGCTGGTCCGGGTCCGGGCGAGGAGCCGCGACGGAGCTCCAACTCAGGGGGACAGCCTAGGGGAGCGGGCGCGGGCCCAGCGAGCGACCACCTGCCGTCGGCGACAGCGCGGGGCGGGCGGCGAGGGTGGGGATCGCCTGCGGGAAGAACGGGGTGGCCCGGATTTCGCATCTGCGGAGTGTGATGAGGCTTCCCTGCCGCGCTCCCCCGCTCGCTGCCAGCTGACACCATTGCACCTAGCCGGCCCGCAGAGGCTACGCGACCTTGGCAGAGGAGGTAAATCCAGGTGACCGGAAGGGAAAAGCGAAAGTCTCGGGGGCCCTCCGGCGCCCCCCAACCCCCGCCCCCCGCCGGCCGCGCTGTCTGCCCCGCGGGAGCGCGGCGGCCACTGGGCGGCCGCCTCCTGAGCTCAGCGCCCTGTTGTGCTGCAGGCGCCGGTCGCTGGATGCTTCTCCCGGGGACACGGCGGGGGACTCGAGCGGCCGCCGGGCACGCTTCGCCTGCCATTTGCTGCCTGGGTGGCGACAGCGAGCGCGCGGACCCTGGGCTAGGCTGCCGGCTGCTCGCGTCCTGCTTGCTGCGGGAGGCTTTTGCACCTAGCGTGCCCGTGATGGTGACCGAAGTCATTATCCAAAGGGTTTCCCGCACCCGTCCTTGTTGCGGGGACACGTTTTTCTCGGTGCCTGCCTGCAAAGAGCAGGTCGGGGTGCATCTTCACTAACACGGAGGAGTGCGAGAGAGCCGCAGGGCCAGAGGCGAACAGAGAGCAGGTGCAAGTAGGGCATGTGTACCCAGGGTGGGGGGCGGGAAGGGCGGAGGGGTGTGTGTGTGTGTGTGTGTGTGTGTGTGTGTGTGTGTGCGCCCGTGCCCATCCGTCCCAGTGGACTGAAGAGGAAATGCATTGCATGTGCTGGAGAGTAGGAATGGGCCTCGACTGGCTCGCCTTTGGGGAAACAAGCCTGGTGAGGAAGTCAGCTGTCAAGTGTTGTCCTCCGACCCCTGGAGAAGGCCGTAAGGGTATATGCGAGGACTGGGGAAACAGATTCCTTCTTCCTTTGGAAATGGTAACTTTGTGCTTTTAAAAATGAATATTTAGAAAATAAGTCAATTCATTCCGTAACAAAAAGACAAAAAATTTTCTCACAAGAAAATTGTGATTTCTTAATTTCCT
Source organism: Nesogale talazaci (assembly GCA_004026705.1). Taxonomy (NCBI): domain Eukaryota; kingdom Metazoa; phylum Chordata; class Mammalia; order Afrosoricida; family Tenrecidae; genus Nesogale; species Nesogale talazaci. Next base: position 56,860 of record PVJH01012948.1, on the reverse strand, counting down.
GAGGATCCTGTAGGTGTCAATTCAGTTTTGTTTCACTATAAATCTGTATTCTGTGCACTTCTCCAGCTGAAGCCTCTTTCCTGGGGTGTGGATGCTGAAGGGGATTCAAAGTACTTAACTTCCTGCAGCCACACCACAGGGGTCTCAAGCAAGTCTCTTTAACCCATTTACAGGGCAGATTGGGACCTCCTGTTTGGGAGAGCCTGAAAACTTGGGGGTGACATGGCCCAGGGGAATAATTATGGACAAACCAGTAACGGTGTGGCAGATGAATCACCCAACATGCTGGTATACAGAAAGGTAGGAATTTCTTCACTTTTTTGGCAGTAGGGAAACTTCTGTCTTACTTTGGGACTTTGTAACATGCTCCAACTCACTAAGGACTTCGCAATATACTTGAAAATAATTTGCTATTTTTAAGCGATAAATATATGTAACACCACAATGAAATAAATTTCTAGTCATACTCTGCCCTCAGACTTTCCTGTTTATTTTACACACATTAATCTGTTGCACCAGTAGCAGGTAATTGAACATTCTATGTGGTTTGTTACACACAGACTTAAAATCCACAATTTCTAAGAAATAGATTTATATTTTTTCCTAAATATTTAGGACTGTTAATTAAAATAGACTGTTTTGCTGCTCTTTGGGAAGAGTGAATGTTGCTCTGTGAACATATGAATGCTTTAATTGTTTTATTCCTGTTTGGTCAAGCCTAGGATTTTTATCCTAAATTATTATTTTCCTAGTATAATTTCTATGACTTTGCTGGTGGGTATTTGTATGCGAGTGTCATATTCTAATGAAGTAAACCTTCATATTCCATAGGTGGTTAAAAACATTTTACAAAAAATGGATCTGATAGCTTTTGCATTTTATAGTAATGGTGTCTGCAGTAAACTTCTAGGTACCTTAATAATGATGCATTTTACTGTTGTGTTTTCAAAGTGGTTGCCTGGTTAACTTCATTTTGGTTATGGTCAACAACCATACTAAATATAAGGAACCAGTATTTTTTATGTCACTTCTACACCAGTCATTGCCAAAGTATTTTTTTTGTTGGGCCCTTTAAAAAATCATTATTTGAATATTTATTAGGATATATTTCCTTGGTTGATATTAGCAATGGTAAAAAGGAAGTTCTATTTGAAATCTAGACCATCGTTGAGTATTTAGCTTCACATGAGCCCATCTTTGAGTCCAGGATGAGTTTGCATTTGTTGCTTTGGTTGGAGGATCAGAGCAGATTATGTAGAAAGATGAAGAAATATGTACTGCTTTGATTTGTATTCAATTAGAATGTAACCTCTCCATGACCCAATGTCACTCATAAATATATGGTTGATGGGATAATTTTTATTGCTGTAATGAGAAGGTGTGTGTTGTTAACTTTAACCAAGTGCTAATAAAAGAGAAAAATAATAACACTAGAAATAACTATTCACACTCTGAGATCATTATAGTATGCTAATTTACAAACAGCAATAATATCAACTTGATGTTACATAACAATTTATAGAATAAATTCAATTGAAGCAATAAGAAGCTCACATATACAAAATAAACAGCTATTGCTAAAACTCCTGTCTTCCTATGTACATTATATACTCTTATGATAATTCATGAATGAGACACACAGTTTGATGTCATATTAATTTTATTTCTACTTATTCCAGATAATCCAGTTCTTTTCTTTTATAGGGATATAGGGAAAGAATAAAATTGGTTGATCTATAAAAAGTCATTTATTACTAGACTTTATATTCAAATTCCAATCCAACATTCTACACTGCTTATACTATAAAAAACATGATTTAAAGTTCTCATATCTTATTTATTTGAATATGTAAACGATAAAGAGGTATTTTAATATTTCACACACATAAATTTCCTAAAAAATTTCTGCTCAGAACCAACTCCATGTAAAATGGGCAAATATCTACTTATATCATTCAGTGGTTTTCTTCATTATTACAAGTAAGAGAAATATATGTAAATATTCTTTTTCTTAGATCTTATGGATAAGTGAAATATAGTGTCTGCCTCTTTTTGGTCAGATTTCTTTGGTGTGACTTATTTTTAAGGCTCGTCCCCATTGTTTGTAGTGTGTATCAATGTTAACTTCTTTTAGACTGTTAGGAACCTCGGTTGTTAAATGCTCAGCTGTTAACCAAGAGAAAGGTACGGCTATCGGCCTCCATAAAGCTATTGGGGCAGTTCTATCCTTTCCTGTACGATACGGTAAATTCAAATATACTCCATCTCAGTAAGAATAGTACATAAATGGTGCATTTTGTTTTTCCACTCATTAATCAATGGGCGCTTGGGTACTTTCCACTTTTTGTGGTGAATAATAGTGTCATGAACAATGGTGTTCAAGCAATGTTTGAATTTCTTTTTATTACTGGTCTAACCTGTAGTGCCTTATTTAGTTATTTGAGGACCCCCAAAATGCTTCTATTTTACTTTACCACTAATAATACATAAGTTTTCCAATTTCTCTGAGTACTCATTAACTGTTGATATTTTCCATTATTTCTTACTTTTACTGTATGTACCCTAGTGGATGCAAAGTGATCCTGTGATTTTTAATATGGATTTCTGTAATTATTTAGAGATGGGCATTTCTTCTTTTAGTTTAAAGAAATCATCTTACTGGGGACTCTTATAGCTCGTAACACCATCCATGTACACATTCATTGTGTTAAACACATTTGTACATATGTTGCCTTCATAATTTTCAAAAAAAATTTCTTTCTATTTGAGTCCTTAATATCAGCTCCTCATTTCCCCCCTCCACCACCCTCCTGCTCTCATGAATCCTTGAAAATTTATAATTTTCAATTACCTCCCATGTCTTACACCAAACACTGTCTCTCTTCATCCACTTTTCATCCACTTTTCTGTTGTCCATCCCCCCTAGGAAGGGGTTATATATAGATCATTGTGATTGATTCCCCCTTTCTCCCTCCACCTTTCCCTTTGTTTCCTGATAACTCTATTCTCATTATTGGTCATCAAAGGTCTATCTGTACTGGATTCCTTGTGTTGTAAGCTTTTATCAGTAGTGATGTACAAGCTCTGTTCTTGTCAGATTTGTAAGGTAGAATTGAGGTCATGAGAGTGGGAGGGAATAAACACTAAAGAACTAGAAGAAAGATGTATATTTCATTGGTGCTATACTGTATACTGACTGGCTTATCTCTTCCTTGTTACCCCTCTGTAAAGGGATGTCCAATTGTCTCAAATGGGCTTTGAGTTTCCACTCCATGGTCTCCCTCTCATTCATATTGATATGACATTTTGTACTGGATCTTTGATGCCTGATACCTGATTGATTCCATGAACACCTCATGATCACACAGGCTGGTGTGCTTTTTCCCTGGAGACTTTGCTGCTTCTCCGGTAGATAGCCACTTGTTTATCTTCAAGCATTTAAGACCCCAGATGCTATATCTTTTGCTATCCACTTTCTTCATCACATTTTGTCTTTAGCAATCATGCCAGGAAGATGAGCATCAGACAATGTTGAATTTATTAGAACACAATGTTCTTGCATTAAGGGGTATAGGGCCAATGTCCATCTGCTACCTTAATACTTAGCATATAAATATATGCACATAGATCTATTTCCTGACCATTTTATATATAGATATATTTACATATGTAATACCTGTATTTAGGACCTCTATAAATATGCTTTGCCTCCTAGTTCTTTCCTCTAATTCCTTTTACTTTTCTCTGGTCCCACTGTCATATTTGGCCTTCACTCAGATATCAGTAATTCCTCTTGGTTTCTCTGCCCTTGATTAAACCCCATCAGGCATCCTATGCCCTTCTCACCATTGCTTTTAGATCACTTATTCCCTTGCTCCAGGTGTGTGAATACCCACTTCCTTTCCCCTCCCTCCCCCTCTCCTCTGTGCCTAACCCACACCCCCACACCCCACACCCCATCCCAAGACTGTCAATCTGTTGTTTTCTCCTCTGTATTATTTTCCTGCCTATCTTATATAGACAGACATACAGAGGCAATAATATGTGCAAAAGCAAGACAAAGCTAAACAAAACAAGAAAACAAGACAAAACAACAACAAAAAAGAAAAGCCTGTAAATAATCCCACATCTGTTTGTTGACCTTTAGGAGTGTTTTCCAATTGAGTGTAATGGAGTGCAATTCTCTGGCCCCAAAGTTTATTTTTGGTATTCCCCCAAGACATTATTTCTTTGCTCCCCTTGCTGCTCTGCTGCATGCTCTTAGTGTTTTGCCCAGTGTGATGGGATGGGAGTGGGCACCATTCTTGCACTCTCCAGTGTTGTCACAATTCCAGCACCATATCTACAGTGTTGTTCCTGTATGGTACTATGTGTTAGTGAGGGATTTTGCGTCTGTGTCTCATGTGGGCTGGCCCTATGGTCTTCTCTGTGCGTTAGCTGCTCTGAGGAGGAATTCCTTGAAGGTTGGTGAACCAGCAAGTGGTCTAATCTCTCTCCTCTACTCTTCATTTGCTCCTATGTTCTGATCAGATGTGCCCGTCTTCTGAGCTGTTGCTTTAGTGTTGTCTTCTGAAGTGCATTCTTTTGGAATAGGAGTGAGGTGTCCATATAGTTGGACTAAAGTCAGACCCATAGACCTCTCTGTTGGTTCCCTAGTACATATTGTAGTCATATCTTGGTGCACTGGGTTGAAGCCTGGTCCCTCTCTCCCTCACTCGTGAAGATATAAACAACACATTCCTCTTGGATGGGTTAGTGCCCTGTTTCTCTGCTGCCCATGCCTTTTTTTCCCTCTCATTTTTAGTTGTCCGTTACATGTATCCCTGGTTTGGGGTTGGACACTGCCATAGTACCTGAATCTCACCCCAGGAATGTATGCATATGGTGCCCAGCTATCAAAAGATATAGCGTCAGAGGTCTTTAAGCCTTGAAAGTAAACAAGGAGCCATCTAGCTCAGAAGTAAAAAAGCCCACCTGAAAGAAGCACACCAGCTTGTGGGACCATGGGGTGACAAAGGGGTCAGTTATCAGGCTTCAAGAACTGAAAATCAAAACATTGTGTGCTCACCTTCCTGATAATGATTGTTGATGACAAATGTGTGCATAAGCAAAAGCGGTGAAGAAAGCTGATGGTGCCCGGCTATCAAAAGATACAGCATCTGGGGTCTAAAGGACTTGAAAGTAAACAAGTGGCTATCTAGCTCACAAGCAACAAAGTCCACATGGAAGAAACACACCAGCATTTGTGACCACGAGGTGTCGAAGGGATCCGATATCAGGCATCAAAGAACTAAAAACTATGTCATTATAAATGAGGGCGAGAACAGATTGTGGACCAAAAGTCCATCAATAGGTGAAGTCACATCCCCTTACAGATGGGTTGCAGGGAGGATATGAGCTAATCAAGGTACAGTGTAGTAACAGTGAAATATGTAACTTTCCTCTAGTTCTCAAATGCTTCCTCTCACCCACTAATGATCCCAATTCTGACAAATCCATCTAGAATGAGGATGTACACTGAAGTTGGAAACATGGGGGATCTAGAATAGATGAACCCTTCAGGACCAGTGGTGGGAGTGGTGATACTTGGGAGGGTGAATAGATAGGGGGAACCGATTTCAGGGTTCTACATATAACCTCTTCGCTAGGGTATGGACAAGAGGGAAATGAGTGAATGGACACATCACTCTCTGTACAATATGAAACACTAATAACAATTTGTAAATTATTAAGGGTTCATGGGGAAGGAGGAGTGGGGGGGCACTGAAAATATGAGGAGCTGATACTGGGACCTAAGTGGAGGGAGGATGTTTTGAGATTGCTGATGGTAGCAAGGGTGCAAATGTGGTCTGCATACATTTGATGTATATATTGGTCATGATGAGAGTTGCATGTGCTCCCCATAAAATGAGTTACTAAAAAAAGAAAGAGGCGGAAATCAGAGCTTATACCAAGGGGTCATTTAGAAAATATCTGGAAATGAACATGGCAGCATATCTACAAATATGCTTGATACAAATGAAGTATGGAATGTTATAAGAGCTGTGAGATCCCCCAATAAAATATTTGAAAAAAAAATTTTAAGTTTACCTCAGTAGACTTGTGGCAGTCATGTACTCGTTTGTCAATTTCATGATTGGGAACTAGGGGTGTAATCTACCCTGTCAATCTGGAGACAGTCAATGAGACCTCTGTGTGGGCATGACTTTCTCTGAGAATTCTGGGAGGTCTCATGATATTTCCCTCGTGGAGAAGAGACACCATCTCCCCAGTTGTTGGGAGACCCTTGCCTGACAAAAAAAGATGGCAGTGTCCAAGGAACTGGAGTAGCTGGAGGAGAAGCCACACGACCTTACCCTGATGGAACCAGACCTCTGAAGCCAGAAAAGCTATAGAGAGAACCTGGCCAGTGCCGAGATGCTTTTACCCCCAATGGATACTGCTGATGGACCCTGAGTCCTGGAAAGGAGGAGCCAGGAGGGGACCCCTGGCAAAGCCAGATGCTTCTATTGCCGCTGGACACCCAAGACTCTGCAACCACTGGCCTGTGATTATCCTGGTGTCATTGCATGTGCTTTGTGTGTCGGAAGGAGACTTTATAGCCTGGTATCAGGTAGCTAGGCTAATGACTTATGACCTTGGACTGGACTGGGTTGGAATGCTTTTTCCATGTTCCATTCCTCTTGTATATAAACCTTTCCCTTATATCCATATGCATGTTTATGAATTTGTTTCTCTAGTCTACCTGGACTAACACAAGACTCATGTTGTATTTGTCCTTTCTTGCTTGTCTTACTTTGCATAGTATAATTTCCTCCAGTTCTTTCCATGCAATGATGTGCTTCATGCATTCTGCACTGCTTTCTAGAGATGCTTAGTACTCCATTGTACTCCACTGATCCATTGATGGAAATTTCCAAGTCCTTGCAATTGTGAACTGCACTCCAGTGAGAACTGGAGCATAGATGTCTGATCCTGGTTTGTTTCTTGCCTGTTCTAGGTATATGCCCAGTAGGGGGATTGCTGCCTGGTACGACAGCTCAATTTCCATCTGTTTTAGATATTGCCAAATAGAGATTTCCATAGAGGTTGTATATACCTACAGGTCTACCAGCAGTGGATGAGAGTTTCAATCTTACCACAGCTCCTCCAACATTGGTTACTTTCTGATTTTTTGAATTGGGACATCTTTGAGGGTGTTGTGTGGTATCTCCTAGTGGTTTTAATTTGCGTTTCTTTTATGGCTAATGATTGGAAACATGTTCTCATATGTTTATTGGCCACTTGGATTTCTGCCCTTGTGCAACTTCTGTTCAAGTCCTTTGCTCACCTCCTCAGGCGGCATTAGTTTTTTTCTTATTAAAGCTGCCAGAGTATTGTAGATTTTTGTAACAAGGTCTTTGTCTGATATGTCATTGTTAAAGATGTTTTCCCAGTCTGTAGACTCTTATTGCTCTCTTAATGAATTCTTTCAAGGCACACAGATGTTTTATCTTCAGTATAATCCATTTGTTAATTTGTGCCTCCTGCTGTGCTTGTGTCCTTCTGTATTTCTGATAGCCTATATATTCCCTGTGCCAAAGCTCTCAAGTTTGTCCCAATTCCATCGCTGATGGTCCTAAGAGTTTAGGTGTTTTACCTCAAGGTCTGTGACCCACCTTGAGTTTATTCTTATGTATGGAGTGAGGTAAGGATCTTGCTTCATTTTTCCTGCATGTAGATAGCCTCTTTTTCCAGTTCCAGTTGTTAAACAGGGTATCTGCTTTCCATTTGATATTTTGCGGTCCCTTATCAGAGATCCATAGTCTGTATCCTGATGATTTTATTTCTAGGTTTTCAGTCCTTTTCCATTGGTCTGAGAATCTGTAGATATACCAATATCATACTTTTTTGACCACTGCGACTGTGTAATAGGTGGTAAAGTCAAGTAGAGAAAGCAAACCTTCTCACTTTGTCCTTCTTGAGGACTTCTCTGTTTATGCTGGGTTCTTCCCCCTCCGTGTGAAGTTGGTAATCAGTTTGATCTTTGGATGGATTCAGGAGGTTTATCCCTTCAGCACCTTCTTTCCTGCTGAACCCATCTAAAGATCAAATTTAGGGCTCAAGTCAAGTAGGCTTAAAAGCTTTCTATTTTAATACTTCTGAAAATAATTTATATAAATCCTTACATCTATAATAATAATAATAAGAAGAAATCAGTAAACAAAAGATAATCATATACTGAACGCAGTTCTTAAAAGTCAAGTTCAGGAACAGTTCTACCCTGCCCTACAGGGTCATTGTGTTGGCAGTGAATTTGTTTTATTTTACCATGACAATCATGGTATGGATTCTGATATGTGATATGGAGAACAGCTATGCTCTTCTGCTTAGAGAAGACACCACCGAGCAGAGAAGAGCCACAAGATGAAAAAAATCAGGAAGTACCCCATGAACTTCTTACATAATAAATACTAGAACACTTCCACTGCTAAACTTTGTAGTTTTGTTAAATAAAGTTTTGTATCTTTAATTTTAAAAAGTCTATTTCAACCCTAATCTATCTTATCTAAATCCTAATGTAAACTATTATGCTGGTACAGAATATAGGACTAAGGAGAGCATCAAACCAGATCCAGGCTTTCTGTCAGTCATTTTCTCTAAGTATCTTTGTTTCTCAGAACTTCAAAGGGTGAATTGATTTCTACCCCTGAGCTCAAAGTACATATTAACAACATTCACTTTTGCCATTTCACACAGGAATAACCAAAGGCTTCAACCGAACAAAATAATAAAAAACTTTAACTTTCCATGTTCATCTAGAAAACAGGCCAGTAAACTCCATGGACATATCTGATTTCTAGCCAGCCAAAGAAAAAACACTACCATGAGGGAGAAATCAAGCAAATATCCATTCTCCATATTCATGATTTGTCTCTAGTTTCCCACTTAGTCTGGGTGGACTAGAGAGACAAACTCATGGACACACATATGTATATAAGACAGGGGTTTATATACAAGAGCTGTCAAATATTGAGAAAACATCCTAACCCAGTCCAGATCAAGCCCAAAGGTCTAATTTAGCCCATATGTCTGATACCCATCTATAAAGACCTCTTCTGACTATTGAAACATATGCAATGACATTGAATGCATAAAGATCAGAGATCAGTGGGTGGGAAGTCCTGCAGATCTAGTGGCCATGCAAATATCTCAGTTCTGGCAGGGATCTCCGTGTGGTTTCTCGCGTACCCAGGGCTGCATCTGGATAGGTCCATGTAGCTCATCCTGAAGGATGTCTCGCAGTGAGTCAGCCTTGTCAGTAGAGAGTCTTCAAGGAAGTGAGCCGAGAGAGTACATTAGTCTGGGCAAACTAGAGGAACAAATTCACACAGACACTCATAGATGCATAAGAGAGAGTTCTATAATAAAGAGTTCTTATACATTAAAAAAGCATCCCAGTCCAGTCAGGTTCAAGCCCATAAGTCTGATATTAGCCCATATTTCTGATACTCATATATAAAGTCCTCTCCAAACTCATGAAACACATGCAATGATGCTGAGTGCAGGACAGTCACAGACTAGTGGGGAGAAAATCTTTGGGTCAGTGTCATTATAAGCATCTCAGCACCAGCAGGGGCCTCTATGTGGCTTTTCTAGTTTCCAGGGCTGCATAAGGTTAGGTCCATGTGACTTCTAATCAGAGATGTCTTATAGGAATCAAGCAGAGAATCCTGCCCACCTCCAAAAGAGGAAAACCAAATTTCTCAGAATTCCCATGAGAAAGCCATGCGCCGCCTACCCCACAGGTCTTATTGGCTATGACCCAAATGACAGACTAGACCCCATTCCTTCACTCTTAAACCTCATGACCTCAGATTATGTAACTGCCAAAATTAGTAATAGTGGTCTTTAGTTCACAGTTCTTGTGGGATCCTTGCCTGTCTTAGGTATCAGAGTTACAGAGCATGATAGAAAGAATTTGGGAGTTAGTTTGTTGTCTTTTTACATATTCTGTAAGAATTTGTATCGGATTAAGGTCAGTTCTTCCCTGAATGCTTGGTAGAATTCTTCTGTGAAGTCATCTGGTACAGGGGACTTTTTTGTTGGTAATCCCTTGATAACCATGTCTATTTCTTCTGTGGCTACGGGTCTGTTGGGATTCTTGATATTCATCTAGGTAGTGTAGGGAGAGATTGTTTTCCCAAGTATTCTTTCATGTCTTCCAAAGTGTTGAATTCATTGAAGTACAGACCTTCATAGTACTGTCTAAGGATACTTTTGTTTTCCTTATAGTCTGTTGTAATGTCCCCTGTTTTATTCCTCATCCTTGCTATTGAAATGTGTTCCTTTCTTTGGTTAGTTTGGCAGTGGCCTGTTCATTCTGTTAATCCTTTCAATGAACCAATTTTTAGCTGCATCAATGTTTCCATAGTTTTCCCTCTTCTGTATTTCAGCCCTTATTTTTATTATTTATTTCCTTTTGCTACTAGAATTGTCCTGTTGACTCTGCTCTAACTGCTGTAAGTTTTGTGTCAGCGTATCAACCATAATCCTCTCTTCCCTTTTCATGTGTGCATGTATTGCTATCAAATTTCCTATGATGACTGCCTTTGCTGTATCTCAAAAGTCAAACCCATTGTTACATTCTGTTCTCATTCTCACTGACTTGTGGAAGCTTCCTAATTTCATCTCTGATCTGGACCAGTATCCACTTCTTTTGCAATAGAGACTTATTCATCATCCAATTGTTTGCCCTTGTTTTCATAATTTTCCTTTTTGTTGAATTTTTAAATCTTATGACACAGTGATCAGAGAGAGGTCTCGAAGAGTTCTAATTATGAATTTGAAGATTTGACTGTGTCTTCACATTTGATGCATCTTGTAGTATGTGCCTTGTGGGATTGAAAAGAATGTGAATTTTTTTGCACTTGCGTGGAGCACTCTGAAAGTATCTATCAGGTCTGGCTGTCCAATTGCAATGTTTAGGCTATATAGTCTCCTTGTTAAGTTTCTTTCTCTGTGAATCCTGTTTTTAGGAGAGTAGTATAGTAAGTCACCTATTATTATTGTTGAGCTTGTGATTTATTTTTTCATCTTTTGATGTGTTTGATTTATGAATTTCTTGAGTCTTTCATTGGCTTATATGTGTGTATATGTATATGTATACAAACATACACACACATATCATGTTAACTGGTTCCCTTCCACTACCAAAAGTAAGGTTTTTTTCTGTGTATTAATTTTGGACATGTTATCGGGAGATACCTCTCCCTAGAAAAAGATATCATGGTTGGTAAAGTAGAAGGGTAGTAAAAAAGAGGAAGGCCTTGTTAAGATTGATTGACACTGTGCATGCAACCAGGCACTCAAACATAAGACACTTGTGGAGAAGGCACAGGACAATGTGGTGTTCCGTTCTGCAGTGTAGTGTCAATATGCACAGGTACCAAATTGACAATACCTAAAAAAATATATATACAGTATATTTATTTTGTATGAAACGTTTATTGTAAGAATCTTAAAATATGCTGCACTTGACAATTCAGCATTTTTCATTTGCATAGTTTAATAAAGCTCCATCAGTTTGGTATTCATTGTGTAATTTCCATTCCTATTTGGCAGAAAGAATCTTTGCTACACAAACACCAATTTTCCCCATATCTCCTGTGCCTGTACCCCTGGTTATTAAAGTTAAATCCTTATACCTACATTAGGCAGCCATATGGGCACCGTAGTCACTTTACCACATCTTTGATGTATAGTGCTACCTCTTTCATAAGGAGATGATTAAATTAGCATGGTTTGATAGTTTAGATGTCTTTAAATATATCAAATTATCGAACTACTCTAAGATCCCAGTAACTCCAACTCGTCTTGGACTCAGCCCCACTTCTTGAAGCAAAGGTGACAATTTAGATGTCGTTTTGGTTTTGGTTACTAGGTCTCTAACACTACTTCTATTTAGCTCTGACATAAGTGATGCCTGAACATGAACCCAGAATAAAGGGAAACATACTCTGGTCAGCATCTTGTCCTCTAGCCAGTGCACACCTTATTTTGCCCAGTAGGTAACATTCTAGTATTGAAAAAACTAAATTTCCAGGGCATCTTGATGCCCATATTTCAAATTGACTAGAATACTAGACTTTCATTAGTGAGAAAGGCCAATAATTTTTGGCATTACAGCAACATATTTTGCTGCAGTTTATAGAAAAAAAGGTAAAAAAAAATTGTTTGTAATTTGCTGTAATGAAAATCTTTTGGAAATACCTAACCATTTGATCCCTTATGTTTCTCCTTCCCCCTTTATGCTTACATGCTCTTATCTTCCATTGCACATCTATTCCCTTCTCTTCTGTCTTCAATTTTCCATTTGGGTACTTTATATTTTTATTCTTTATATCGACCTTTTACTTCTTAAATATGGAAATAAAGATGACAATATTATACTCATTGAAATGAATTTAATAAATTGACCTCTTTTGGAGAGGAGAACAAATAGCACGTTGTTTGAATACCTATAGACATAGCCACTGGTACTTTAAGACATAGTATCTAATTGAAGTAGTGGCAAAATGTTACTATTTAAAGATGAGTACTCCCTTCTTGAAGAAGGAGAAAGACTTACAACTTCTTTAAAGCGTTATAGTCTGGGAATTGGTCAGGGCCAGTTCTACCCTGTCCTATTATGAGTCTGGAAGTGAGGTTTTATTGTTATTCCTGAAGAGCAAGATGGGATCAGTGGCCTTTTACCAGGAAGTACAATGAAGGCTATGTTATATTTGAAAGCTGTTTCTAAAGACAATTTGCTCTGACAGAGTAGACATTACCTACAATGAAGGAAAATGGCCTGATTTTTTGTGTGTGAAGCTAGAGCTACGGACATACTAATACCTTAGTGGTGGATTAGCTGACATATTCTATGTAAGCTCAATCTATTTGTCTCTTTTTGATTGCCTAGTCAGGTACACCTTGAGAGTGACAAAACTATATCTATCTACCTCCGGTATTTTATATTTTATCGTATTGTTTGGTGAAGGTATACACTGCAAGTTAGGTTCCTACTTAAGAGTTTTTACACAAAAACAACCAGATTGGTTATACTCTGATAATGTTTTTCCATCCTTATTAATTCTCCTGGGAATGTTTCCCTTCTAGTAATTTGGTTTCTTTGTTCTTTTACACTTTCATCTTTTGTATGAGTAAGTATTGTCCATTTGGTCTCAGATGATTTTTCAAAGGCAGGCAATAGCCATTGATAATCTTTTTTCTTTTATTAGACATCTATTATTTAGCTAAAAGATGCCTTCAGGGTGTAGTTTTCCATCAAGGTTTATGAAGTATGTCAAGGTGATTGTCTCAGTAGTCCTCTCATCTCAACTGGTCCCTTTTAAGTAGTTAAGTTCTGTTCCTTCTTGATCTCTTCTGTCAAGAACCACCCATGTAGTTAAGATCAGAATGGTTTTTAGTTGTAGATTGATACGGTGTAACTCTTCTGGTTTCAGGGTATATGTGGCCATGTTTCATTTAAACTATTATTTTTTGTAAACTACTTTTTTCTCTTTAGTTTTGGTTTCCTCCTTCCTCTTGTTCTCTGGGCAAGAAAACCTGACAGTACTCCAGCCTTTAAGGTCCCAGACATTGCTACAAAGTAGGGTGTAGAATATAAATTTTATGACTACGACCTTGATGTTTAAAACTAAGAAAACTAATCTCACACGTATTTGGTTACATCTAAGAAGTGTTCATAAATGTTCCTCTTGTGTGTTTTTATATGTAAATATATATTGCTGTATGTATACTCATATACACAAACACATTGAAGGGAATTCACACAGTTCAAAGAAAAATGAAGTAAAAAGATAATGGATTTTTATCATGCATTTTTGAAGCTCCTTTGTACATGCACTTAGAGAGTAAGTGAAAAAATACTTATATAAAATCATAGGAAATGCTTTTAAACAAAAATATCAAAATGAGAAATTATAGTTTCTCAAACTTCTTCATTTAAAATTTAGATTTATATACTTCTGAATGTGGTGTTGTCATCGCTCTATAGCGTCCCTGGATTCTGAGCTCTTTTTTATATCACCTCAAAACAACTTTGACATCCTCAAGGGACTCAGATTATGTTCATTCTCAACAATCTCTGAATTTGGGGGATTAGCAGAAGTTAGAAAGATCGAGATCGGGACTGCAGAGTTGTGAGGGTAAGGTTTCCCAAAAGAATGAGAAAGTACATTGTCATGATTGGGGCAAAAACAACACAGCAGTATAACTCATTTGGGCTTTTTAATCACTGTGTTAGACAGGGTTCTCTAGAGAAACAAAACCAGGACACTTATGATTTATATATATATATGTATATATATACATACACATGCACACATACATACACATACATACAATATATTTATATAACAAAATGAAATAAAACGCTATTTAGTCTACAGAGCACTACAGGGAGCTCAGTTCATCTCACTTCCATGAGATATTTAATATATTGGCAGTCCTACTCAGAAGGGCTGTTGGGTGCAAATCAAGGAAGAAGACAGCTGAGTCTTCCCTAGAAAAATTCAGGCAGTCTGGTCACAGGCAGCAAACAACAGGCCAGGTCACCCATAGTCAGCCAGATGGAAGGATTCAATAGTCCCTAGCTCAAGTGATGTCTATAACAGCAGTGTGGCAAAGCAGGTCTTGAAGGACCTCAAACTATAGTGACATGGATTGGGTGTCCCACAGGTAATGCAACTTACAAGTTGAGGCAGAGAACTAGCTAAGGCAGCTGTACACTGGTTTGATCATCAGAGAGCAAGAAATGGAAAGACGAGGCCTTCTATTTGCCCTTCAATTAACTGCAGCCTGACAAATTACACGTGTCTATTGGCCAAGTTGACATAATAAACCTACCCATTACAATCACCAATATCATTTTCACTTTTCTTAAAAATTGCAAGAAGTTTCTAAGATTGTTCTGCATCCTTTAACATATATTAATATATGTGTTTATACATATCCATCTATCTATCTATCTATCTATCTATCTATATATATATATATATATATATATATATATATAATGATTATCCCTTTGGAGTTCTGGGAAACAGTCTTCATAACCTTTGAACTGACTTAAAGTTTCCAAAAACTTTTACTTGTGAATTAAGTGAAGGGTTATAGAGCAGATGATAGTTTTATGTTCTACTCTACCTTGAATCTAACTAGCTTTGTAGATGTTCTGAGAAGTCACTATTTTGATTGATCTTTTTTGTGTTTTTGGAGGTTTTTTAAAAGAATAACACAAGATTCCCTAATGAAAATTTATCTGTGCTATATGCTGATTGTTTCAATAAATAGCAGAAATAAGTTTAAACACATTTGTTTGGAATAAACCCATTTTTTGGGGGTGGGGGGGGGAGAGCACCACTGCCCTCAGGTGGTCATGGTAGCTATCCAGCCTTGCTCCTGGAGAGCCACTGCTGGATTTTAACTGCCAAGCCCTCGGTCTGCAGTCCTGCACTCAATCACTTATGCCACCAGGGCTCAGCCCTAGTAATACTAGTTTTATGACACTTACAATGTTCTGCTTCTTATTATTTAGCAGAAATTTGTAAACTAGGGTCTAAGAGCCACATGTCACTCTTTTTGTAGGTACCTGTGGCTTTGAAGTAAAATTAAAGATGAAAATAAAATGATTATAGATTCATTTATAAAAAGTTTAAAGGATATTCAGGTAATGATGATATATTTTATTTGTTTTTCCTCAAACAACTTTTAAATTACTGTGAAGAATAGATTTACCTCTTTCCCTTCAAAAGTTTGCAAACCCCTGACTTAAACCATGTGGTGGGTTTTTAAAATTTTTTTCATAAGCTCTTTAAAAATCCTGTCTTATGCATAGATCTTTTAAATCTCCACAGTTCCTTGTAAATGAAATGCATTCTTGAACATTTGCCAATGAGTTGGCTCCAATTTTTGCTTACCCCATGTGTGCTTCATAGTGTTTTAAATTGTTAGAAAATAGATGTTTAGGCTCTTTAAAAGGTGTCTCTGTGTGGACTTCCATCACCAATCTTTTGGCACCTGCCAGAGACATTAAATTTTATAGGCAAAGAATTTAAGAAGCAAAAGGGACTTTAGAATTTATCAACTTTTTCATTTTTCAGATTATAATATTAGAATTAGGGATGTGTTGTTCTTTGTTTAAGGTTACATAGCTTAAATTATTATTTTTTTACTTTTCTACAGCATCTATCTCATTTATAAATAAATGCATTAATTAATTGTGTTTATCAGTGTGGATATTCATGGATTATGCTAGGTTGTTTAAAACACCACTACGATTACATTATTATTGATCTTTTTCTTTCGACTCCAATTTTTGGAGCTCAGGAGTGATGAGACCTACTTTAGTTGAATTTCTCTTTTTATTTGACCCTGGTTGGATGTTTTACACTGACAATTGTCCCATAATTTGATGATGTAGGGCAGTTTTGTTTTAATATAACTGTTTATGATTATGGATGTATTCTATACATACATTATCTAATATGGTAGCCACAAGCATCATAGTGATACGGAAAGCTTTAAATGTAACTAGTGCTGCTGAAAAATTATATTTAAAAGTTTATTTCCTTTTAATATTTTTTTTAGAAAACTTCCATGGTTAGTGACTACTATATGGGCCAGCACAATAATATAAAATAAAAGCTTTTGGAAAAATAGTAGCAAACCAAAGAAATTAAATAATATAATTGTTCTACTTAGCTTTGGAGCGCCAGTGGGTTATGGCTGCTAACTGTGAGGTTCGTGATTCAAAACCACCATTTGAAAGATGAAGCTGTCTTCTATAAAGCATTACCGTCTTGGAAGCCCACACATGCAGCTCTTCCTGGACCTAGAGAGTTTCCGTGAGTCAGAATTGACTAGATGGCAATGAGGGTTTTTTTTTTTTAATGTTTAACTTTTCATTTGCTACACAGTACTTGAAACTATGTAATCCAAACACATTCTCACCGAGTCCATTCCAAGTGACAGTGACCTTTGGGGCACAGTAGAACTATTCCCTAGAGTTTCAGAGGCTCTAAACCTTTAAAGGGAAGAAAAAGCCTCGCCTTTCTCCCTCCGAGGATCCAGTCAGTTTGAACTGCTGACTTTGTGGTTAAGCCTTATTGTTTGTCTGAAAGTTGGGCAATGGGAATTTGGTTTGAGGGTTGAAGGAAAAATCATGGCCACATTCTTGGGAGCAGGCAGGGAGTCAACCAGTCTCTCTGACAGGTTGGCATTGCCTTTTTTATGCTCTTGAATTTTGCTGCACATTTTTCTCTTGCTCTCCCTAAGACCTTCTAATGCGATCCCATTTAGTGCAGTTGGCAGTGGTACCAAGGTGCTTTCTACATCTTCTGTTCTTAGGGTCAGGGAGAGTAATATTCAGGGCGGCAATTAGTTCTCTGGACTAGTAGATTCCAGGTGTCTTTCTTTTTTTTCACACACTAGCCTTTGTTTTGGCTATGGACAGACCAGTAGCTGCATTTAGTTAGGCACTTTTAAGCTTTAAGGAACTCAGTCATCTTACTGCAACATGGTCTGTGTGGCCTTTGCTGTAGCAATTGTGACTCTGACAGCTCAGGAGACTGTGGTTCTGAGAGCCGGGCCCAGCTATTAATTCGCTCAAAGCACTCAAGATGTTGCATTACGGCCAGTTGTTTCCTGCTGGTAGGAGCTCTGGTGTCCCTGTTGGGTGAATATTCATTCGACTGCTAATTGTGATCTTCGTTGTTTAAGCTCAGAAACTCTGTGGGAGAAACGTGAGGTTACCTGCTCCAGAAAAGGTTCACCGAGAAACTGATTCAATGTCTTTTTTTTTTTTTTAGTGCGCTACCATTAGCGCACGAATGGTATAGCACCGCGTGGCGCAATATATTAGGGTTTAGGTTATGAGTCTTGGCCAGGCAATGGCTTGTTAAACTTTTCACTTTTAAATATTGTCTGCACACATCTTTCTGGTGACTCTTTGATGCTCGTTCAGTTATTTTCTTCCGGGGTCAACTGCACGTTGTAATTATCCTGTTTGCATATACGGTGCATCAGATCTTGTTAGAACATACTCGCTCATAGTAGTGGAATATATTCAATGCAGGAAAGGGCTCAAAAGAGATAGATTGTTAGGAAGAAAAAAAAGAAAAGGCTCATTATGAGTAGATATATATATATATATATATATATAATTATATATATAATTTATAGTATTACACAGGGCTAAGCGGGTTAGAGATTGTTCTCATTTAGGACATAAGTTCTAAGAATTATTATTGTCACTGGGTTGATTGCAACTCACAGTGATCCCAAGGACAGAGTAAAACTTTCCCTTTGGGGTATACAGGCCATACATCTTCTCCTGTACAGCAGCTGGTGAGTTAGCGGTGTACAGCATAACCCACAACATCACCAATGTGCTGATTTTATGTGTGTAGTGTACTTTTATAAAGGTTAAGATAACTGGAATGGCAATTGCTATATTATTTTCCTTGAAATAAACTTATTCCATCAACTTTTATAAGACAAGCTAGATCCTCAGGAATAGTTCTTAGCTTTTAACTATATGACAACTTAGATTTCTCCCTAATCAAAATTCTGATATTGGGGGTGGGGGTCCTAAGCTAATTTTTCTTTTTTTGTTGGGCATCACTGCCTCTGGTGGTTGTGGGCACTAGCCAGTGCTGCTCCTGAAAGCCACAGCTGGATTTGAACTGCCAAGCCCGTGGGCCGCAGTCGGGCACTCAACCACTTATGCCACCGGGGCTCAGCCCCCTAAGCTAATTTATAAAAGTTTTTTTTTAATTTAAAAATTTTTATTGGGACTTCATATACAAATCTTACAATTCAGTAGTTCACTCATAAAAAGAAAAGTTGTAGAATAATTATCACAATTAACTTTAGAACATTTTCTTCAGCCTAGAACTAATTTTATTCATGTAATTATTTTTTTAAATTGTGGTTAAAATATACACAACAAAACACCAACTCAACAATTTCAACTTGTATAATTCAGTGCCATTGAGTATATATTTCATGTTGTGCAACCATTATTAATATACCTGTCCAAATTCTTCTACCAACTCAAATCTACTCAATGTCCCCCACCCGCCCCTCAACAAAAATGCTTCCTCCTTTACCTATGGTAACATCAAGTCAAGTTTGGTTTCTTTTCCATTTTTTTTAGTAATTTTCTTAATATATATTCACATATTCCCTTCATAATTAAATTGTTTTTGAAAAGAGATGTATATACATCATCACAATCAGTTCATCCATTGCTCTCACTCTCGCCACACCCATTCCTGATAAATATTTACATCAGTTGTTGTCCCTAAACATCCACTCCCTTTGTGCTGTATAAAATCAGAAACCTAACAGAAGCAATAAAAAGCAAAATGAAACATAAAGAAGAAAATAATGATATTATCAACATAAAAATAAAGAAGAAGAAAGAAAAGACCATGTACAATATTTGAAAAACCATAAAAGAAAATTTTTTCATGGAACAAGTGAGAAATGTGTGCCTAGAGCAAATACACATGTGTCAAGGGAGAGGTGCACTGACCAAGTCTCCTATTATACCTTTGTTTGATTCACCATAATCAAGTTTATAATAGTCTCTACCTGAGAGGAAAGCTATTCTAATCTCCCAGCTGTGGCTCAAGGCCATCTGACAGAGGCGAATCTTACTAGGTACTCTGCAGATGGATATTGGGTTCCCACCATCTTCCATAGCCTTCTGCAAATTGGGTGTTCACAATTGAAGCTCTGATTCTTTTCCCTTAATTATATTTCGATGTTGCTGTCATCATCTTTGGATCATAAGCCTGTTGTGTTTCTCCATGTCGACTTAGTTGTGCCTTATTTAGATGGAGGTTTGTTTAAATAGAAACCTTAAAGACCCGAGACATATTTCCAATTGATGGTTGGGACACCATCTGCTTTCCTCACCACAACATGCTGTCCCATCCTTATCTTCAGTGATCTTTTCATGAAGATGAGCATAGGGCAGAGTAGAGTTAGGAGAAGTAACATTTTAGATTTGGGCAGCTTTACATGGGAGCCCAGAATCACACTGCTTGACCCTGGGTTATGAGCAACTTTGGTGGTCATAGTATGACTAAAAACAACAAGAAGAACAACAACATGGAAGGAAAACTACACCCCCCATCCCCTGCCAAACATAAAAAAAAAAAAACAAACCAAAAAAAAAAAAGAAACACTTTGGTGATCGCATATCAATTGCAGTGATAATGTCAGTAATTTCTCTCATGGCATAGAATTTAAGATACTGTTGATAAGAGGAGTTTGTGAGAGTATAGTGCAACTTCACGCTGCAGTCCGTTAGTTGTTTGTTCGTACAGATTGAGTTCTTACTGAGCTCTATTGGTATTTTGTATGGGGGTTGGCGTGAGATGAGGATTTCCTATATAATTTCTTATGAGTACAGACCCTTGCCTCCGGAATATTTATCTTTTCATCCTTTAGGCATTAAGGTAAGTTTTCTTGCAGGAATTCTTTATTCTCTGTGTTGACTTTTTCCTTTGTTTGTTTCTTCCTCCTCTGTAATCTCTGTAAGATGTAGGTTGTTCCTCTTGATTGTGTCCCACATTGTTTTCAAGCTTTTCCAGGTCTCCTCTGTGTTTTTCTGTTATTTTTCTATTTTAAGTAGGAGGCTGTAGATTTGTCTTCAAGCTCACTAATTTGGGTTTCCATCTCTTCAGTTTTGTTTCTTTATTCTTTAATAATAGTATTATGTAATGTCATTGTAATGGTTTACTTTTCTGCTTCTTTTTGGAATTTCCCTGTTAGGCATGAGTGAGGTTTCTAGTATTTTTATTTTTTCATTTTTTTCCTGCTCAGTCTCTATCTTTAGCTGTTGTATGAGTGCAACCATCATGCTTTTAAATACTTTTTCTGGTAAGCCCAGAACCTGTCCAGTTTAGGTCATTTCACTTAGGTCTGGTTGGTGTTCAGTCATTTATCTTTTTTCTTTTTGTTTGTGTGTGTGAACCTACATCTACTGTTGCTACATTGATATCTTGGTGTAGCTCTTTGGTGTGTTAGGAAGGTGGGTTATGTGGTTGTGGTTAACTCTTTTAGGTGTTGCAGTAGAGGGATAGCAGGAACTATATTTTAAATATCTGGGAGAGAAATCACTCTCCTTAAGTGTTGGGGTACATCAAAAAGTGGAAGAGGTATTAAAGGAGGGAGAGACAATGGAAGAAAGAACCAAAAAGAGGACAGAGGGACCAAGTAGTGTCAATTAGTAGATTTAAAATAGGAAATTAAAACCCTCCAAATGCCTTGTTTTCCAAAGACCATGAAATAGGTAATACTTTTTGAGAGAAAACAAAAGTTTAAATTGCTGTAAGAGTAGTATTTGCTTTTAGTTTTGTGACAATTAGAAGGAGAGGGAAGGATAAATGAGAAGAGACAAAAGAGAAAAACATGAGGCAAAGGAGCTCTTAAATAGTAGTTTGACTCTTAAATTCAAAGAAGAAAAGGACAAGAGACAAAAGACTTACGAAGAAAAAAATAATACTAGAGGAGGAAACTGCAGAGCTGTTACTATAGAAGAGGAACCTCCCAAAATGAAAATTTTTAAAAGCTTTGCATATAATTTTTTTCCAAATCAACTTTATGACCTTCCAAGTACTCTTCATTACACTTAATACATTGGTCAAATTTGTGATTACCTTTTTGGAAGCATTTTTCATACTCATCGGTGTGGATGACAGCATCTTTGTTTTTTGTTCACCCTTTGTATTTCATCAAATCACTGTCTTTTCATGCCCTTCCTCAAAAGACGTTGCTCAGAGTGAGGTCAGAGGAGTGGGTGGCATGCTTTTCTTTGCCCCAAACTGACATACTAGGATGGCTGTATAAGTATTGTGCATTGTGTTGGCAAAACCCAGTCTTCTGGCTGCTGCACATCAGGCCTTTTTTAAGTCACACATTGTTAGGCAATTTTTTCAAAACATCTAAAGAGAAAGCCTAATTAACAGTCTGGCGTGGCAGGTACTCCCTCATGTATTTGTTATTTCCCCTTATGTATGTCAACAGATGAGAAAGTCTGGTATAAAGATGAATTATAAGACTAATGCCGAGTTTTGTTTTAAAGAGGGGTTGGGTGGAGGGATGATAGCACACAGAACAACCAACAATACCAACAAAAGAACAGCTGAGGGCTATCCCTTGTTCTGAGGGGAAATCAGGACTGTCTTTTGAGCAATCCAGGACAATTGAGTTATCTTTTAGGATGTCAGGCTAAGGTTGAGATTGAGGTGTGGGGAATGATTTTTGTGTCGGGTGTGGCTGAAAGTCCTGTATTCTTATAATTTAGGTTAATTAGCTTAAAGACAAACTCAAATGAATCATATCAGAGAGGATGGGTTCATTGAATGATGGAGGTGACCAAGTTGGGTTGGACAAGTGGGGTCTATATCTAGTCCCCAATTTGGTGGTCTAGGAGGGAGGAATGAACCCGTTCACGTGACAGGTTGGTTATCTGAATGGCTTGCAGTGCAGACCCCTGTCTTGGGACAGGTGATGAATAACAAACTCTATCCACTTTGTCAGCCATTCATCTTCTGAGCCCTGAGGCTTTTAGTCTTATTTTCATACCCAAGGTCCCTTTCTTTGTTTTGTAAAGCTATTGTTGCAGTTTCTACTTGTACTGTTATGCTAATCACTTGCTAATGGAACCATGGGTAAGTTAACTACTAAATGAAGAAGTCACAAAAAAAGCTTAAGAGTGCCTCTATCATGAGGGCTGTGGGCTGTACAGAGCAGTACTTCAGGGACAGATTCGTTTTGCTGAGTGGGGTTGGAGGGCTCACAGCCTGCGGAGAGATCTAGTTCATTCACTATTTACACCTGCTCCAGGCTGCCCTGTAGCCTTATCTCCACTTGGTTTGAAAGGCTGGCTATTGGAGAGGTAGGACTCCGAGAAGCCCGCTAGTGCTTCCATCTGTCCCAGGCTTGTCATGTAGAGTTCTACCCTGGTAGCTCAGCAGGCCAGTCTTTCACACTAGCTAGCTCCTGTGCAGCCTCAGATTGGTTGTGAGGGTTGGGGATCTGCGCTTCACTAGCTAGTCCAAAGGGGGAAGGAGCAAGGGGGAATCTCTTGGCAGATGTTGCTGGTATTTTAATAAATGTGTGTCCTCTTATCTCTGTAAAGAATTTTGCAGTCTGGAAATATAAGATAGCCCTCTCCATGACCTTTCTGTGCTGGGCTCTGCAGAGACCCTCCTTTTGTGCTATTTGGTTGCCATCTTGCTCCCAAATGACCTTATGTTTTAACATTCCTACACAATTCTAGTTGTTTAGTAGCTCAATATGTACTAAGAAAATGGAGCTCTCAGCCATAGAAGAATTTCTCATTTCATTCACAATTGTAGTGATTTCATGGAGTTGAATCTCTTTTTGTGCTACTTCAGGTAGTCTTATTGGAGGAGCAAACGCTGTTTTATTCAGATGTTATTTTTATTGACATTCTCAATTGGAAGCATATTTTTATGCGTCGCTGAGTAGCCTTGGTGGGTATGTAGTGGCTGCTAGTTGGGTTTCGACGTGCAAGGTCAGGAGTTCAGCACAGCCTGCTGCTGCGCAGGAGAAAGAGGGGGCTGTCTATTTTGAGAAAGAACTTCGATGTCAGAAGCTCACAGAGGCCCTTCGAATCTGTCCTGTAGGCTAGCTGTGTGGCAGCATCAACTCGATGGAAATGAGGGTGTTTTTGTTTATAGCCTTATTTTCCCATTCTTGTAAATATTATGAGCTTGTTACAATATCCAGTTTCCTGTAGAAATATCATTTGTTATTGTAATGATAAGTTGTTACTAATTTCATCTCTTACACCATCCAATGTCTCCCTGCAGTCATATTTCTGTTGTTTATACCTCTCAGTGGTATGGGGGCTGTCATACGTTGATCATTGGGATAGGCTTCCCTGTTTCTTCCCTTTCCTTTCCCACCTTCTCTGTTACTGAGGGTTTTATCTGTACTGAATTCCATGTATCCAGTGCTTTTATCTGTATCAATGTACCTGCTCTAGTCTAAATTGATTGTTAAGGTAGAACTGGGGTCATGATAGTGTGTGTGTGTGTGTGTGTGTGTGTCTCGGGGAAGCATTAAAGAACTAGAGGGGTGGTATGTGTTTCGTCAATGCTATAGTGCCCCTTGACTGACTTGCCCCTTCCTCGTGACCCTTCTCTGATGGAATGTACAATTGTCTATAGATGGGCTTTGGGTCTCCATGTCGACCCTCCTCATTCACATCGGCGATTGTTTGTTCTAGATCTTCTGATGTCTGATACCTGATCCTGTTGATGCCTTGTGATCACGCAGGTCTCTGTGTTTCTTCCAAGAGGACTTGGTTGCTTTTCTACTAGATGGCCACTTGTTTAACTTCAAGTCCCAGACACTATCACTTCTAGTAGCTAGGAACTATAGGTTCTCTTCACCCCATTTGTTTATATACTCATTTTATCTTTAGCAAATTTTTTTTTTTTGTGAAGGTGGGCATCACAGAATTCTCAGGTTGTTAGAACAAAGTGTTCTTGTGTTGAGGGAAGGCTTGAGTAGAGACCCAATGTCTGTCTGCTACCTTAAAACTTAACATATGAATATATGTCCATAGACCTACCTTCCTATTAATTAACATGTTTATATATTTACATGCCTATGTTTATGCCTCTATAAATTATATTTTGCCTCCTAGTTCTTTCCTCTATTTCTTTTTACCTTTGTCCTTTCCCACTATCATGCTACACCTTAATTCAGCTCTCAGTAATTCCTCTTGGCTCCATTTCACTTGACCAAAATCCACCAGAGATTCTCCTCCCTCCTCACTCTTGATTCTAAATCTCTTGTTGTTCCCTTGTCCCAGAGTTTGTTGGCTCCCCCCTCCCTTTCCCCTGCTCCTCTCCCTTGTCATCCTGGAACAACTGATCCTGTTGTTTTCTCTTTGGGATTGTTTATCCTGTTTATCATAGATAGGTAGATATATAAAGGGGAAAACTATAAATAGTTCCAAGCTTGTCTGCCCCCTGAGTCAGAAGTCTGTTTTCAAGTTTCCTTGTAGACTTCATTGCTTTTCTCCCTCTGCAGCTCCATTGCACTCCCTTTGTGTTGATGCAGTGTTTGGAGGACAATTCTCAAACTGCATCTCTAGTGCTATCCTCTGCAGCTCTGTGTTTCAGTGATTGGATGTTGTGGACTCGTGGTAGAACCACTTCTATAGTCCTCTCTGTGTCTTGGCTGCTCTGAGCAGGAATGTATTCCTCAACGCTTAGTGGGCCACAATGCAGTTCTCTATCTCAGTTTGATCTTGTGTATTCTGAGCAGATCCACCACTCACCCCAGGTTATGTCTTCAGTGCTGCCCTCTGTAATTCATTCTTCTGGGCAAGCAATCAATGTAGCTGGGATTGGGACCCATAACACAGACCTCTGTGATAGTTTGCTTATCCATGCCAGTATGTTGCCCTCAAATTTTGGTACATCAGATTGAAGTCTGTTTTTTCTCTGCCTTTCCTTCCTGTGAATGGGTTAGTATACTTTATTCCCACTAACCACATCCTGTCCC
>PVJH01012948.1:0-31152 GCA_004026705.1 Nesogale talazaci | reverse complement strand
AAGCCAGATAGATTCACTGACTTCCTGTGAGACATTCCTGTTGACAAGACACATGGAGCTACACTAGAGCCCTGGAGCTTGTGGAGAGACCCATACCAGTGCTGAGATGTTTACACTGTCACTGGATCCTGAAGACTTTCCACCTACTGGTGTGTAATATTCAGCATTATTGCATGTGTTTTGTGAGTCTGAATAGGACTGGTATCAGATATATAGGCCAATATCGGATTTATGATCTTGATCTCGACTGGGCTGGGATGTTTTCTCAATATTCAATTGCTCTTTTATATTAAGTTCTTTCCCTAGTTTTTTGTGTCTCTAGTCAACTCTGATGAACACAGATGTCATATGCATCCCTGGGTTGAGTCTCACCCTTGCCTCAGTGCCTGGACCAGGGCCTAGGAATTTATGCATTTAGTAGTTTTTCCCCTAGGCCGATGAAAGCTTTTTAAGCTTTCCTCAGTGGACTCTTTATGCCACCAGGGCTCTTTACCATATTTTAAACACTCGGGAATTGCTACCGGTCATTATTGGACTTCATCACTAATAGTCTTTTGGGATATGATTAAATCTGTTTCCCTTGTCCTGGACTCCAATTTTCTCTCTCTTTCTCCTTTATTGCCTTCCTACCTTAACAGTTTCATCTGTTTATTTCTCTTTATTTTTCTTCTGTTCTCCTCCTCTTCCTCTCGCTAACCTTAATTCCTAGTTGTTTAAAGATGTTACATCATATAAAGTTTCATCCATATTCTCTTTTATAGACAGAACTTTTTAAGTTTAATATATAGTTGACATTTAAATTGTGTTCCAGTTTGCAAAACATTTTTGCTTATAGAATCTCATTTATATATGAAAACCATATGTTCATTTTAACCATTTCCATTTCATAGATGAGCTTCTTGGGGTTAAGTAGTGAGAGCCCATTATTCTGCTAACCACAATGTTAGCAGTTCAAAACCACAAGACACTTCATAGGAGAAGGAAGAGGCTGTACACTCCATGAAAGGGACCATCCGAGGCTGAGCCCCGGTTGTGTAGTGGTTGAGTGCAGGGCTGCGGCCCACTGGCTTGGTGGTTCAAATCCAGCAACTGCTCTCCAGGAGCAAGGCTGGGCCTCCCACTCCCAAAACAACAAAAAATAAAAAGTTGTTCATTAGAAGCAGCAGAGACCTGCTTTTTTTTTTTTTTAAAGGTACAGTTTGGGAAACTCATTAGGACAGTTCTGCTCTGCTCTATAGAATTGCTGAATCAGAATCAACATGATGGCAGTGAGTTTTTTGTTAGTTGGTTTGTTTGTTGTGACTCGTTGTTTATATCTCTAGTAAATCGCAATCTTAAATCTCAAATTTGTTCAGCATATTATTGGATAAGTAACTTTCTCTGAACTTCCCGGTGAAGTATACTTAGTAATTTCTGCTGCACAATAAGATTGTGAGAACAAAATCTGGTGACATGTAAGAAACCACCACTTGATTGTATTATTATTTTTTGAAAGATACATAAGGTGAAAGAGTTCCTGAATGAAATGATATGAAAATATGTATAGTGGTTTCTGTGAACAGTAGAGGAGAGGAAATCTGTAGTATAGAGTGGAAGTAAAGAAAGATGAACCACTAACAAGAAGGGTCGGAGGCTAAACAGCATTTGTAGTAGCAAAGTCAGAGAAAGAGAGCCTATTGTTATGTATGCTTCATATAGCCAACTTTAACACTAATCAATTTGAAGGGCACTGTGGGGAGGGACTCAGGATTCCATATTATTGAGGTTAGATTTCAGGAGTCACCCCACTGCTGTGCTGTGTACTCCCCCCTTTCACACATCCTGTGGACACTCACTGACCCACCACAGTGGCTCCTTCCCTGCTTTTGTACATCTTGCACCCCTTTCCCTGCCTCTGTCCAGTCACAACTGCACTGGCTTCTCGATGCACAGGTTCCATCATCCACTCAGCATGCAGCAGGCAGCAGGCACATACATCTCTTCCCAAGCAATGCTTTCCTGTTTTTCTTTGCTCTCTACTTTTCCGTGTGTACTCCCAACTCCATTGACCTATGTGCCCCTACTAAGGATCAGCAGTTGCCCACTATGTCCTTGGACCAGTGTTCCCAAACCAAACAAGTCTTCCCCTTTTTTTGTTTTTCTTCTTTCTCTTTGCTTCTTCTTGTTTTTGTTTTCTTCTTTTTTACATTCTACTTCTTCTATACATGTCAACCTGCCTTTGAGCGGATTCTGGCTCAGAGTGACGGTCCAGGACAGGGTAGACTCACCCCTGTGGATTTCTGAGACTGTACCTATTTATCACAGTAGATGGCCTCTTTCTTGCCAGTGTTTTTAAATTGTTGACTTTGTGGTTCCTCTAGTGGCTTTGAACTTCTGACCTTGTGGTTCAGCTGGTGGTTCTGACCTTGTGGTTAGACCCCAATGAATAACCACTAAGCCACTCTATGCTATTGTGGGGTTGTCTATTTGCTTACTCTTTTCTCTCTTTCCTGGTCTGCTATCTCTTTCTGATTTTTCTCTCCTTTTCCATATGAAATATGTTTTTATGATGCCTTTTAAATGTTATTTCCCCTCTTAAAATTCATTTTCTATTATTTTAATAAATCTTTTGGTTTTTCATATGTCCCCTGTTTCTTTCTTTCTTCTCCCTTCCTTTCTTCTTATTTATCCCTCTCCTTTTTTGCACCATTTTCTCATTGTTTTTATGTGGTTTCTATTAATCCACCCCTTCACCTCTTAAAAGAGCCAATGATCTTATAGCCCACACAACCTCACAGTCCACCTACCAACTAATAGCTGCATCAGGATACTATGGAAATAATCAATCACTGTACACAAAAGAAACCAAGAGAAACAAGTTCAAACAACTGAAAAACAACAAAATCCAAAGAATTACTCTGAAGAAGAGGCCCTGGAGGGAATGTTTGTATAGACCATAGAAATTATTGAAAACTAGAAACTCTGCACCCAATGTAAACTGTAAGATAACTGAAGTAGACAATACTGTAAATGATGTAATGACCAGAAGGGAAGGAATACTGAATTAGTTAGTTCAAAGATAATTCTTTCAACTACAAATGATGAGAAAGACAATCAACCAAAAATGTAAAGAATCTAAAAAAGCTGCAGATTGACAAAATTAATAAAGAATTAATGATGAATTAAGAGGAAAAACCTACATATCTGAATCCTAGAGCAGAAAGAAATGATAAAATCTATAGAGAAGATAATATAAGAGAAGATAGCATAAGAAGTCATGGAAGACACTTTTCTCAATATGGTGAGAAAATACCAGTGAAGAAGTGGAGAGAACCCAAACAGGACAATGTGAAATAAAATTATTATTACAGAGTGTAGTCTACTCTCCAATTTCAGGGAAAAGGACAAAATTATGAGAGAAGCTAGGGAAAATAAACAAACAAAAAGTCATCTACAAAATAAAATCATTAAGAATAATTTTAGACCTTCCAACAGAGACCATAAAGGGAAGAAGACAATTCAGTGACATATATCAAATTCTGAAAGAAAAAAACAAACAATACTGCAAAACAAAAATACCACGAGCAGAAAAATTATTCCTCAAATACATGGAAGAAATGGGATATTTCTTGTTAA
Source organism: Nesogale talazaci (assembly GCA_004026705.1). Lineage (NCBI taxonomy): Eukaryota > Metazoa > Chordata > Mammalia > Afrosoricida > Tenrecidae > Nesogale > Nesogale talazaci. Next base: position 27,537 of record PVJH01012948.1, on the reverse strand, counting down.
GAAATACATTAAAGGGATTTGTTGAAATGATACCAGCATTAAAAAAATATACTAACTGGATCATTATAGACAGAGAGTAAATCACAACAGATAAACCCGAGAACATCATATAGGACACTGCCACCCAGAAACTAATGAAAACAGGATTCATAGTAACAGAAAAATAGAAGAGTAAAAAGGCACCAATAATATAACACACAAAGATAACCACATAGCAAACTGACAGCAGTAATCCTGGACCTGGAAATAATGGCACTACGCAGGGATAGTGCATTCTTTAATGTGGCTCTTCTAGCCCAACTCTCCAACTCCCATCCAACTCTGTTAAATGACTTTTTCCTACATGGATCTGATAAGAAGTTTCAGGGAGATACTGATAGGATTCACCTGTGAGTAATTGTAAACAGGATTCCCTGGAATGTTATCCAGGTGCTTATGAAATAAACCCACTGAGAAACAGAAGGGGAGATCTCATTACCAGGGAGAAGCAAGAGTGGAAAGTTTCCACTAAATCCTGTAAAGTGAAACTTCAGGATCCAGAAAGTAGCTATGACATTGGAACTACAGCAGCAGCAGAACCAGAAGCCAGAACATGAACACTGTGGTCCACTTCCCAGGCAACGGAATTGCTTGGAGGCAGGAGGCTGGCTTGTGGCTTGGGGTGCACCTAGCATTTAATTGAGGAAATGAGACTTGCTTACTCATGGAAGTATAACTGAGTGACTTTGGATTGAGGCTTACTTGAGTGGTGCCTCTGGGCATTTAATTCAAGGAGCTGATTTGTTGATCCATGGAATTTTAGATGGATGCCTTCCAGTTCAGTATTACAACAGAATGGTACACCCCTTTGGGAATTTATTAGCAGACTGGAGAGAACTTTTGACATGTGCTAATAAGCAGCTGTATTCTAAGCATTTATGACTTTCATTACCATCTGTTTGCTTACTAAACCCTTTTATCCTGAATATTGTCTGTGAGTTCTATGTGGTCACTACAACGGATTTTAATACCTAGAGATATAAGTAGAGAATACTAATTAAGGCAACATGCACATGTAATGTAATGGATGGAGTGCACCGATAAGAGACAGGGAGTGGCTGACTGGATTAGAAAACAAGACATCCAGATACTGCATACAAAAGACATAACTTACATCTTTGATATTTATGGTAGAGAGTCTTATAGATCATCTTGATGGAGCATAGACACCTTCTGCATATAGAATCATTAATTTAGCCCATGGTAATGATTTTAAAGATGTCTTTAAGAGGCAGACAGAAAATGTAGATTCAAGAATGAATTTGGGGCTTTCACTTAATCCAAGGTCCAATTTGAGAACATTTAGTTCTTAAGACATGTCCTTGATCAATACTGCCATCATGAATAAAGCACTAAAGATAGAGGTTTTGTATAAAAGTGTGGTGATGAAATTAGATGGTGCCCAACTATCAGAAAGAATAGCCTATAGTTTAAAATGACCAGATGTCCCACTTTTTAACAATTTAACAACATTCTGAGGTGTTTTAAAATTAATATATTACAATACTATTTCTGTGTTCTATGAAAATTTTTCTTTCTCCATATACACCAAATTTTTAATCAAGATGACAAATGTGCTGATAAAACTCAGCTTATACACGAGTATATATGGGTATCTAAATCTGCAGAATGGTATAATATCACATTTTAAATTGTGAGATACATATGTTCAGAAGGCTGTGGATGACATTATTAGCCCAAAATAAATTTGCAGGATCTACACAGGGAATAAACCTCCCGTGATTTTTCTCCAGTTATAATTAAAGTATGGGAATATCTTGGTGATCAGTTAAAGAGTATTGTAGAGATTAGCATAGTAAATAAAAAAGACCAATCTTACTTGAATGGTTAAAAACTTGTCATCTGATCACCCTTTTGATATAGTTAGTACTTGATCTGGTTTTTAGTATTTTCTCTATGTGTGTGTTTTTAATTGGGGATTCTGTTATATTTTGTGATTGTTGGAAGCCTCTTCAACATTGCTTGTATTATTGAACTATGGATTGGTGTGATGTTTGCACTCAGTTCTAATAAAGCAGTTTGAGAGAAAAAAATAAGACACTTCTTAAATACAAAGACAAAAACTAAAATCAAAAATTGAAAAATTTGCCACGTAAATGGAAGTCAGACATCAAGGAAAATATTATGAGATACAAGAGAGGACAATGTACAGTGATTAGCAGAGCAATGAGACCTTGAAGAACTTTAATCAAACTCTCACAGAGTCGAAGTGGAAAATGGAGAGTTCAGTAATGATAGTAGGGGAATTCAATACTGTACTCTTAAAGAAAGGCAGAGCTTCTAGGGAAAGACTCAAAAAAGGAACAGAAACGCTAAGCTACACAATTGACCAGGTTGACCTCCTAGACATATACAGAGCATTCCCCCCAACATTCACATTGTGTACATTCCCTGATGGCCTTTAGACCATACAGTAAGCCTTAATTAATTCAAAGCATTAAGATCCTACAATGATTTTTTTCTGCCCACAATGCTGTAGCACGTTCTATTCAAAAATAGAACGAGGGCAAAGAAACAAGCACATGGAGACTGAAAAATATACTGTGCAAACACAAATACTTAAAACATACTACTTTACATTAGAGCAAGTTATTGATGTAATAAAAAATTCTTGAAACAAATGAGAACGATAGCACAACATAACAAATCTGTGGGACACAGCAAATACATTTATCATAGAAGATTTTTTTTTTTGGCATCACTGCCCTCAGGTGGTGGGAGTAGGAGGCCCAGCCTTTGCTCCGTGGAGCTGGAATTGAACCTCCATCCCAGTGGGCCGCAGTCCCGTGCACAACCACTACGCCACCGGGGCTCAGCCTGGCATAGAAGATTTTAAGGCAATCAGAGCACACATTTAAGAAAAGGGGAGAAATCCAAAATCAACACAGCATCTTTAAAAACTGGAACAAGAGCAACATGGTAAATGGTTTTCAAATTAGGTTTTTTTAAAAAGATATATTGAGTTCTAGGAACCAAAAGAAGTCTGAATGGGCAAGGCTGCTGAGGTAAGATTTTCCTACAAAATTCTGTCAGAACAACCTTGGTTATCCTGAAAGAATGAGCATGTGCTTTGTTGGAAAGAGAAAAAATTCATCAGCACAATTTTTTTTTCTGCCCTTTTTTCAGTTTTCAATTTTCTTATATCCTCTTCCTGATAAGCCTCTGTGATTATCCTATATCCTTTGAGAAAAATATATCAAGGTTACCCTTTTGGAATTCAAAAATGTCACCAGTTCTGAGCGGACCTTCCTGTCTTAAATTTAACTGGCCCACAAGATTCTTTCAGGGTATCTCCTACTTGGGTTGCACTTTTGGGGAGAAGTTATCCGAAAATGACAAAGACAAATGTCTTAAGGTCAGAACCTGTTTGTGGCCAAATGCTAATTACAGAGTCACATTCAAACCTGTCAGTTTGGAATAAATTAGAACCTTAGTGATTATACTTTTAAAATTGCCCTAGTATATTGATATGTGTATATGAAGCCAGCAGTTGTGTTTGGTCAACACTGAATCTTGGCTACAGTATGTGTGGTTGAAGAGCTCTGCTTCATCGCATTTTGAGTGGCTTGTTTGGGAACAGATTGCCACACCATGTTTGAGGTGTCTCCGTGGGGTTAGCAGTGGTGTTAACTCCTTGGACCACTTACTGTTTGCCTTCAGGCTTTTCCCCATTCATGGTCAACTTATGGGCATTAGGGTGCAATTGTGCTGCATTAGGATTTCATTGGCAGATTAAAATTTTTTCCCTTATTTTTAGAAGTAGAGCATAAATGTTTCTTGTCAGCCACCGCGGGGTGGACACTAACCTCTGTTTTTTTGGTATTGTCATTAAAATGCATCAAGCATTTAGGCTTACAAAAGACCCCATGCATACAGCCACAGGTAGTATTTCACTGACGGTGATTTAGACTGACTTACAGGTATCTTCCCACTCCCATGCAATGTCATGCTGATAGAGTGAAATAGGTTTATTCGTTAAATAAACCCAAATCCTCATAACTACATCAATAAGTAATATACTAAATGGAGAAAAACTTGAATTTGTCAAGTATTTTGGATCCACAATCAAAGCTCATGAAGGCAGCATCCAAGACATCAAAGAACATATTATATTGGGTAATTTGGCTGCACAAGCCATCTTGAAAGTGTTGAATAGCAAGAAGGCTACTTTAAGGACTAAAGTGTGCCTAAGCCTAAGTATTTACAATTGCCTCATATGGCTGTGTAAGTTAGACAGTGACTAAGGCAGACTGAACAAGGGTCGATATATTTGAAATATGGTGCTGTGAAGATTATTGAAAGTACCATGTACTGCCCAAAGGATAAGCCAACATGTCTCAGAAGTTCAATGAGAATTCTACTTAGAGGCAACGATGCTGGGACGTGATCTCACATTCTTTAGATATGTTGTCAGGAAAGCCAAGTCCCTGGAGAAGAACATTATACTTGGTAAAGTAGAAGGGTAATGAAAAGAGAAAGGCCCTCCACAAAACGGATTGACATAGTTATCTCAACAAAGGGCTTAAATTTAAGAACAGTCATGAGGATGGCATAATAGTGAGTGGTGTTTTGTTTTGTTTTACCTAAAATCACTGTGAGTTAAAGTCTATTTGATAGCAACAAACAACAGCTTCAGAGATATTTGCATCATAGAAACTAGAAAATGCTGTTAATCCAGGATTTTCCCCTCTCCACCTCTATCCAGAAACTTCTAATGCATTCCCTTTGTGAGGGGTTCTTAGTGGTAACTAGTCTCAGGGTTGGGGAGAGTTGTTCACTTGGTCCGTTAGTCTATTGGACTATTTTTTCTTTTGTATCTTTGGTTTTCATCACTTTTCTTTTTTCTGGAAAAAAGCAGCCTTAGATGGCTGCTCATAAGTTATGAAGATTCCATTCACTACTACGACCTGAAGTAGGAGAGATAACTTTATATATATGGCCATTTTTTTTGCAAATTGATCTTGGGTCCTCTGAGACGGTGGTCCTGAGCCTCGGGCTCAGTGACTCATTCCTGCAGGCTGTTTGGTTATGCTTAAGAAATTTTTATAACTTTACCTTCTGTTTGCTTTACCAGCTAATGAATATATTTGCAACAAAGGTAAAATACCCATGTACAAATGCCCCCTGTCAGTCTTATATATATTTGTGGGTATACTGTGGTATCAGCAATCTTTCAATAATGATGATCTAAAAGTGGATGTAAAAAGTGTAGGCATGAAGGCAAGTCGATATATTCTAACCCAGGAACCTGAGCAATCACATCTTTCAGATTACACACTGCCCAGTCTTGAGTTACTGCTGTGCTTATTAATTCTATTTGTTTTAGTGCTACTTATTAATGTGGAGATTGAAGTAATCAGTGGGCAGTAAGTTAGCTGCCCCATGGACATTAAATTTGATTGTTTATAATATTAAACTGGCAGAACCCAGTGCCCATGTCTGGTAATCGTTAATGTTTCATCATATTCATAATAAGTTAACATGCCTGTGGTAATAAAGGTGTCCTGGTGGTGGAGTGGTTAGGCACCGGGTGGTGATGCACAGTTCAACACCAGCGGCAGCTCCTCACGAGAGTGACTGGACTTTGTACTGCCGTAAAAAGTGACAGTCACCCAAACCCATAGAAGGCGCTGAGGCAGCACGATTGATGACATTTAATTGTGTACGTGGGGCGCTGGGCAAAGCAGTTGGCTGCTAAGCCAAAGGGCAGCAAGTCAAATGTGCCAGCACTTCCACCAGAGAAAGATGTGACATCTTCCTTTCAGAAGGATTGGGCCTCTGTGAGTTGGAATCAATTTGATGGCAGTGGGGTTCGTTTGGATTGTTAGAACACGTGTTTGGTTTATTGTGTAATTGCATATAGTAGAGTCTATGTTTCACTCAATTACAATTCTTTTTTTTTCAACCCCAAATCCTAACATATTTATTAGTTGTCCACCACATACTGTAGAAACATAAAAGCTAAGGAAGAAAGTAGTTCTTTTCTCATAGAGGTCCAATTGATCATATAGTAGTGAGTTTTAAAGTGGGCATGATAGGATATAGTGAACCGAGGGAAATGTCGTGTGGCATTCCACGTGCAACTCCTTGCAGATCCAGCTTGATTATTTTCCAGTGTTTTCTTAGTGTTCCCAATTTTGTTACCAATTTTCATTCAAAGCTATTGAGTTTGGGTGTTTCTGCTTCTGGTTCTTGGCAAGCGAGTCTTGGTTCTTATAGGCCGTGGATTGGGACCAGTAGGTCCCCTGTACAGTCTTCTGTATGGTGACTTCCATGCAATCCCCCATGAGAGACTGCTCCCTCCCTAGTCTCACTGGAGAGGCTGGACGTAATACACTTTTAAGTGCACTGTACCGAACAGCAAGATTATCTACATTCTTATTTAATGATCAGAAGGAGCTCCATGGACATTTAGTCTAAGTGGGGACTCTCAAAATGGATTTGAGATTTTTACTGTTATTGAGCAAATAATTTATTTGATGAGGTGATAGACAGAAAAAAATTAATTGGGTAAAACAATGAAAGTACTCAACTATCTAATAACAGATCGGATTCCTCTGAAGTCACTGCCAAGCAGTATAAGAGAGAACTCTCTATTGTATTAGCTGAAGATCGGAGTCTCCAGGAATTCCTTCCAGCTCAAATGGAATGAGCACATGCAAGAATGTAAAATAAAAAGCAAAGACCACTAAGGTGTGCTTGACCCAAGCAATAGTCTTTTCAGTTGCCTCATATTTATGCATTTGAATTGTGGTGTTGACCTAGAATATTGAAAAGATCATGAAGCGAAAAACCTAATCGGTCTTAGAAGAAAACAATCAGAATGCTCTGTATAATTAAGGATTGTGAGGGTTCGACTCTCTTACTTTGGGCACATATGTTAACAGAAAATGCCAATCATTAGAACAGGACTTTGTGTTAGGTTAAACAGAAGAAACAATGGCTCTCATATCAATTTCAACTAACATCAATCCTGGAGAGAGTTCCTTCCTACTAGCGTGCTATCATGGTTATGCATTGCATTGTTAGGGTAACCACAAGGTTCATAGTTCAAAGTCACCAGCTGCTCCTCTTGAGAAAGATTAGGTTTTCAACTCCTAAAAGGAACTAGAATTTCAAAAGCCACAGGGACAGTTCTCCCCTGTCCTAGGAGGTGACCATTATTTGGGCTTGGCTTGATGGCAGTAGAGTTTGGTGATAAGGAACTGTGGTGGGGTAGTGGTTATGCATTGGGCTGTGATCTGAAAGGTCAGCAAGTCAAAAACCAGCCCTCAGCCTTTCCTGAGGAGAGATGGAGGCTTCTTTCAGCGCCCGTAATTGTTAATAGTCTGGAAACCCACAGGGACAGTCCCCCCGCACTGGCAAGTTGCTATGGTCAGTACTGACTTGATGGCAGTGAGTTTTGTAAATCTTTATAGGAGCAAGTAATCCTAGCTTTATTCCATGAATTTGGTGGCATATGTGAATTTCTGAGCTTGCAGTTAACATCGCACATTTGCAGGTCATTGGAATGAAGGAAATCTTCAATAGAGAGTTTGATAAAGTAGCCAAAACAGTGTACTCAAACATACAAAGAGCAATTATGAAGATGACTCAAGGCCTGGCCATGATTCACTATGTTATATGTGAAGTTGGCGTGAGTTATGGCCTGTCAGTTTCCCAAAGTGGGCGCCACCGCCCCCCGGTGGTGTGTGGAATGATCTGAGGGCATTGCAAGAGCAGATACCAACACTTTATCTTGGATTCTGGGCTGGACTACAAAAGGTTTTCATTGCTAGGGAGGTTATGAGGAATTATTAAAAGAGGACAGTAGACCGTATAAGTTTGGGAACTTATGGCCTAGATGAAGGCAACTCATAACATCTTGCAATAACTAAAGCATCCCATGATCTTAATTGCTCCAATATCCCCTTTTCAGGAACAACAACAGAAGCAACAAAATTCAGAGCCTTTTTAGAAATGTAAAACTTTTACTATAGCCCATAATTCAGGATAAAGTGTAAGTATGTGCTTTTGCATTTACCAGATGGTTCCAGTGTGCCTCAGAGAAGCACTTCTGGAAACCTAGGTCTGAATTGACCTTTGTAGTACACAAGTCGCTACACAGGGGGATGATAGGCTTTTTGATCTTGTAAAGAATTACAAGCTTGGAAACCCAGGGGGGATAGTTGTACTCTGTTTTATAGGATCACTGTGGGTTGGAATCGCGGTAATATTTGTTTGCATTGTGTGGATCATCAGGAGACTTTTTGAGCGTGACTGTATGAGCATGACAGCTAGACTCTTCAAGGAAGATCCTGTTACCAACATATTTCTGCTTTTCATTTATCTTCAAAATTTTGGATAATAAATAAAACCAAACAAGATGCCTTCAAATGGATTCTGATACATAAGTGACTCTTTAGGACACAGTAGAGCTGTCGCATAGAATATCTGATGTTGTAAATCTTTATGGAAGCAGGCTGCTATATAAATTTCCTGTGAACCACCTTGTGGGTTTAAACTGCTGATCTCTCATTTAGCAGTCCAACACTTAACCCACAGTGCCACTTTGATCCCTAGGTATGGGAATAGGAGATTTAAAAACAAGTAGGTTATCAAACTGCCCCCCCCCGCCCCAATTCTTAGTTTGATTCCAACTCACAGGTTTGCAAAAGAGAATAACATTTCATGGTTTTAGATATTTCAGAGACTCATACTGTAAAGTTGTTTAACTCATCTTCTTCCTGTTTTGTTTTCTTCTTCCCCAAATTAAGGTTAAAATTATCCTACCTCTTCTGTAGGTCCTCTTTTAGTGGAATGGAGTTCTTCCTTTTATAAGAACTTGATAGTTGGATAATTGAAACTGTCATAAATTAGCTCCTTATATTAGTCTAAAAAGTCTAATTTTCTGATATTTCCTATGGTCCTCTTTTCTATTTCTTGATCTGCATAATATTTTTAAACGGCCTTCACACAAGAGCACATCATTTATCCAAAAACATCAAGTGTGGTTTCTTTTACCCTTCCCTTTTCAGCATGAATACTTCTTCTTCATTTAATCATGCCTCCTCTGATGTCATTTTAGGATCCATCACTCTTCAACTGGGCATTCTCTGGACAAAGTCTAATTAGATAATACCTACCTTAATTCTATTTAGCTTCCATTTAACTGCGCTTACAAGTTGTATTACCAATCCTCATGTGATTGCTTTTTGCAGCTACTCTTAGGAATAATGTTTAAAAATGGAATACAATTTTAAGTATTGAAGTGGAAGCTTAGGCTGCAGTGCGTGGAAAGGAGATTTAGCAATCAAAGTAAACTAAGAACAATTTGAAAAGGTAGATTGTCTCAGTCCAGTATAATTTTAATATTTCTGGACCAAAAATATTCCTCCTTTATATGCTAAACTTCCCCAGTAGTATTTTTATGTTTCTTTCATGGAATTGTCTTTCATGATCATTTTTCATCTCCGTATTCCCCTCATTTTCATGCTGTGGTATCTGAATATAAGCTCTCTTATACATTATGCTCTGTTGTGGAATATTCCCGACCAGCCAGATTTCTAGCAGCATCATAAAATTGCATAGAGTTCTCCCTGAAATATTGTTTCAGTGCATTTATCCTTTAAGAACTGAATGTACATTAAGGAAATTCAAATGTAAGAAAATGATTGCTAGATCTGAGGTCTAAAGTTTATTTTTACAACATGCAAAAGTAAATATGTATGATACTAACAATAACATAATTAGGGAAAGTGTATTGTTCCTTTGGGAGAAAGGTAGGACTTTTTACTTCCCTTAACAGGGAGAGTCTTGAAAACTCACAGTATCCCTATGAGGCCTCATGGACCAGGTAGCAGTGAGAGAGATATTGTGCCTTTACCATGTGTAGGGAACTATACTAAGCACTTTACATGTACTACATAATTTAGTCTTTAAACTAATCACACATTTAGAGAAGTTAAGAAAAAAGCCTCAAGCATAGCCAAGACTCAAAGCCAGATCTTTCACGGTTCATCACCTGCTTCCTTCTTTTGTGTTCAGCCCTGCCCCCCTCTCCCCACATAAGAATCTTGTGATGCCCATCATTTTGCCCTGGGTATATAAATTTAAAAAAGCAACAAAGCATCTTTGATTTCTTGTGTTGTATATATTTTCTGTTCATTGCACATACCCCTTTCTTTCTGCATGTCTTAATGTAGAGCCTATATGAAGAATATGCTGGACGAACATGTGTTGACTTGAGTAAATTGTAAGATATTCCCTCCCAGCAATCAATATCACAAGTTCTTGACTTGATTTTCTCTTCAAAGATAAGAATAGCAAAAGAAAAAGCTAAGAATGGCTGCAAGAATAACTTTTTCTCTCTCTGTGATTAAAATTGCTTGACTGAAAATCAATAATAAAAACAAACACCACTACTTTTTAGACCTTAGGAAGAAACAACTATGTTGTGCGTCTTGGGAAATTTACCTTATTACCTTGTAATGAAATTTCCACTAGGACAATGTTAATTATGTTTTGGGGAGTGACAGAGCTCTGATCTTGTTCTGCAATACTAATTTAATTTTGCAAGTAACTCCAAACATGATTCTACAACCACATTAACAAGAGTTCTTAAGGACCTATGCCAGTATGACAAATAAGTTCTTTGGAATTAAGTTAAATCTAGACACTCTCAAACAGAGATAATCATGACTTTTATGAATGTGTATTGCTTCAGTTCCCATGAGAACTGTAATGTTATTACATTTTAATTTGCATTTCGCCTTGCCACATGCACCTGGGAATCAAATTTTGCAAAGTTAGCCTAAGCTTTCGAAAAGCCTTATCATTTTTGCTACTTAATGCATGATTTAAAAGATGAGCTTATTATGTTAGCTAGCTATGGCAAATGTCAAGTGACCAAATTTTTAACAAAAGATGCTATGGGCCACAAAAAATTGATTTTCTTAAATCATCATAAGAATTGAGTTCCTATAATTTACTAGACTCTAACCACTTTGGACAATGTTATTTCTGCATCACCTGTTGTTGTTTTTGGCTAGTATCGAGTCATTGTTACACTCACGGTACCACAGAACAAAATGGAACCTAATGCACCTAATCCTCTGCTGTCCCCACAGTTTCTGGATCCAAATGATGTAGACTCAATTGTGATCCACAAGCTTTGACTGGCTGCTTTTCAAAAGTTGAGCTTCATGTTTTCTTCCAGGTCCATCTTCTTCTGGAAGGTCTGCTGAAACCTGGTCATAGCACGCAGCCACTGCTAAGAGGTGGGTGCTGACTGTGCACAGAGTACAGGACTCCTGGTTTCTCATGGAAAGATGAGCCACCAATGCCTACCTGCATCAGCTAATCTTCCTGAAGCCATCCTTTCTTTTACTTGCTAAACCCACTGTTTTTGTTTTTGTCTTTTTCTGGACCTGTTAGGCAAAGAGAACTCACATAGTGAGTGGCTCCATTGTGAGAAGTTCAGATGGGGATTAAATTGCATCTGCCTGGGAAGCATATTATAAAAAACTGAGCTATGCTGACATGTGCTTTAAGAGCACTTGTATCCGGGCCAGGAATACTCAATGAATACACAGGAATTGGCTGGCCTAAGCCCTCCTAAATACTTAGTCTAACACAGCCCTCTCAGTTTCTCAGGAAATGTACCACTTGTGGGACAGAAGCTTGAAGTGTGAGATATACCAAAGGGCTTTAGCTATACCAGGTTAAAATGAAAACTTGCTTAGTTTTTGCTGATAAACTTCTTGGCAACTGACAAGGTAAATGAAACTCAGGATCTCTTGAAGTAGTTGCCATTTTAAGCTGTGATTTTGGTGACTCTATGCTAAATACTAAAATGGTTGCTTCTATCCTCAGTAGATTGTAAGAGATTTTACTGGGAGGCTGGGCCAGTCCTATTTCTCCATTTCGGTCACTGTGCTCTGAATAGCAGGCTAAAGAAAGCATTCAATTCTCTCTCCCCACTCCCATCATCTCCATAGCAACCTCAAAGACACTGTTTCTAAGTTGCATCAGTGCCTGAAAAAGGCTCTTGAGAAAGATTCAAGATCATTGTATCCCTATTCCCGATTTCCACTGGAGACCTGTAGGTTTAGTGCCCAAACAATTTAAGCATAAGTCTTAAGATTGAAATTCATTCTTGTAATGAGATAAAGTTGTGTCAACATGCAAGTGAAACACTAATTGAACACATTTCTTTATTACCAGCTATTTGCCAACTCTGATACGGAAGGTAGATAAAACTTGATCCCAGGACACCTATTGAGGGCTGTGGAGCTTGAGATGAGCTTTACTTCTGAGCAGGCATCTCAATCATTCAGTCTTTCCTCCAAACACATTGACTGAGAACACTTTACATGCTTGAAGATAGCAAGGCAAAACTCCTCTTGTGGTAACATCTATTATACTGGTGGAAACAGTCTTGTTTGTGTTTTGGGGTTTTGTCCTGTATATCACTCGTTGCTGCAAGGTAGAACTGTGCTTCATAAGGTTGTCATGGCCTCTCAAAAGTGGATTGGCAGACATTTTTTTCAAAATCACCTCTGATTGTGTTCAAACTTCTAGTCTGATTGTCAGTAATTTAACACAACCATTTACACCAACCAAAGATTTTGAGGTCAGGAATTAAAAACAAATAAACACGTTGGAGCTGGGTTGATTCCGACTGATGGTGATTCCATTTGTGTAACATTAGAGTTTTAATAGCTAATCTTTCAGAAGTAGCTCATCTCCTGATCTTTATTGCAAGGCACCTCTTATTTAGTTTTAACCACCAACCTTTTACTTGGTAGTTGAATGCTAAGCTGTTTGTAATATAGATTAAGAAAACCCTTCTTTATATGTGATCAGTGACCAGCAACCTTGCTTCTTATTTTATCTTACATTTGAATTTTAAAGAATGTTTATGTCTTTCAGCTGATTTAAATTAATACCTACAAGATTTTTTCATAGTTTGTTCATGTTGATTGGTGAGTTAATAGGAACGTCAAAGGTCTATTTACTGTTATTTGACAATTTTTTCCCCACTGGCTTCAGGTCCGTTCTTACTCATAGCAAATTTGTAGGACTTTCCTGTGGGTTTCTGAATCTGTAAAGTTTTTTTTTTCTTTTTAAGTCATTTTATTGGGGCTCAGACAGCTCTTATCACAATCCAACCATCCATTATGGCAAGCACATTTGTACATTTGGTGTCATTATCATTCTCAAAACATCTGCATTCTACTTGAGTCCTTGGTATCAGCTCCTCATTTTTCCTCTTCTTCCTCACTCTTCATGAATTTTTTTTTTAAAAAAAATAAATCATCTTATTGGGAGCTCATACAGCTCTTATTCATGATCAATACATACATCCATTGTATGCAGACCACATTTGCACATTTGTTGCCATCATCATTCTTGAAATATCCTCATTCTACTTAGGCCCCCAGTATCAGCTGTCCATATTTCCCTGCCCTCCCAACTCCCCCTTCCCCATGAAACCTTAATAATTTACACATTTTCATTTTTTTGTCATATCATACACTGTCCAATGTGTCCCTTTACCCACTTCCCCAGGGAGTGTTCTGTACCCCAGGGACGAGGTCATATGAGATCCCTGCAATTGGTTCCCCCTCTCTACTCCCACCTTCCCTCCACCCTTCCGGTATCACCACTCTCACCTCTGGTCCTGAAGGAATCATCTGTCCTGAATTCCCCATGTTTCTGACTCCAGAGTACATTCCCTGGTCTAGCTGGATTTGTAAGGTAGATTTAGGACCATGATAATGAGTGGGAGGATGCAATTAAGAACTAGATGAAAGTTGCATATTTCATTGTTGTTACACTGTACCTTGACTGGCTCATCTCCTCCCTGCGACCCCTCTATAAGGGGATGTGATTTCACCTATAACTGGGTTTTGGGTCCCAAATCTGTACTCCTCACTTATAATGATATAATTTTTAGTTCTTTGATGACTGATCCCTTCGACATCTCATTGTTACGCAGGCTGCTCTGCTTCTTCCATGTGGGCTTTGTTGCTTCTCAGCTAGATGTTGCTTGTTTACTTTCAAGTCTTTCAGACTCCAAGTCTGTACATTATTTTTTTTTGGGGGGGGGCATCTCTGCCCTCTGGTGATCGTGGGATTTTTATGGGAGCCTAAAACCTCATCTTTCTCCCTTGAAGCAGGTAGTGGTTTCAAACTACTGACCTTGTGGTTAGTAGACTACTATATAAGCATTCGAACACTCTGATGTTTGCTGTTATATAACTAGCATTTATTATTTACAGGCTTTGTCAGTTGGTTATACCTAATTTTTTTTAATCTTTAAAATTTTTAGGGGTCATACCTAGTTTTTATCGAACCCTTACTAACAGTGGCATTCTTTGGTCAATGAATTTAATCAGTTCCCCTTTTACCACTTTTAAATTCACCAAAAAGGTGGGGGCAGAGTACACTTCAGGGATGATCATTTTGAATGTTCTCATGGATAATTTCTAGAAATGATGCATTCCATAAATTGGAAATAGAGATTGGAAAATAATAATAATATTCTCTGTGACTTCATTTAAAATAAATATGGAAAAATAATATTCCAACCACGGGAAGCACAGTGGAATAAAAATAATTCTATTTAAGCAAAATATACTCAATAAGGGAACAAACACTGATTTTCCTGCCAAGGGCTTTTATTTCATTTTTCAGAATCATTCTCCCTTACAAATAATCTCATTACCTTGTCTCTGTGGAATGAAAGGAACCGGTCAGATACCATTCCTTTTGCCAGGTAACCTCTTTCATTTCATGTTTGATGTCTAGGTGGACGTGTGTGTCTGTGCACCTGCCCCATTCCTATGTCCCCCTGGAACTGTATGTACCATTGTTTACTCTTTTGAATTGTTTATCCCACCTCTCTTATCAAAAAATACACGCAAAAACAATAATAACCACAAAAACAACAAAAAAGCAAAGCAAAACAACAAAAACCCCAGAACAACAAAAACATAAAACCAACAACAAAAAGGAAATCCTATAAATAATTGCCCATCTTTTTGTTGACGTTTATCACTGTTTTCTGGTGGAGTCTGATGGGGTGCAAGACCCCAGGCCCAAAGTTTATTTGGGGGATTTCTTGGGGACTTCTTTGCTTTGCTTCCCTTCTGCTCTGTTGCACACCCTGAGTGTTTTGTGGGGTGGTGAGATCGGATCAGGCACAATTCCTGCACTACAACTCCAGGCTTGTCCCTCTTAACACGATGGGGTCAATGAGGGATGTCCTGTCTCATGATGGGGCCGGCCCTAGGTTCCTCTCTGTGCATTGGCTGATCTGAGCAGGATATCATTCTCAGGGCTTAGTGGGGCATGTTGTGTTCCACTTTCTTTCTCCTTCTGTCCTACTTTATTGTTTGTTTCTGTGAACTCTCCTGAGACACACCCCTGCCCCCTGCTTCAGTGTTATTCTCTGTAGTGAATTATTTGGAGTGGGACTGGAGGTAATCCACATAGCTGTGATTGGAGTTGGCACCTCAGACCTCTCTATTGGTTCAATGCCTTATGTTGTATTCACATCTTGGTGAACTGGGTTGTTGAGGTCACCTCCCCTTCTCCCTCTCCTGTAGGCATATTATAAACAATACCCTCCCCTTAGGTGGATTAGTGCCCTGCTCCTTCCCTACACAAGTATTTTTTTTCCTTTCCTCCTCCTTTTTTAGCTGGCTGCCATGTGTATACCTCGATGGGGTCTGACCCATGCCACAGTACCTGGACCTCATCCCAGGAATGTATGTATAGGTAACTTTTCCTCTATGCCCTTTTGCATTTTTAAACATATCTCAGTGAACTCATGTTGTATTTTCTCTTTTCTGCTTGCTTTATTTCACTTAGTGTAATTTCCTCCAATTCTTCTCATGTGGTAATGTGTTTTATGCATTCATCACTGCATTTCAGTGATGCATAGTACTCCATTGTATCTATGTACCAGTTTTTTAATCCACTCATCCATTCATGCAAATTCGGGTTGTTTCCAGCTCTTTGTGATTGTGAACTGTGCTACAATGAACATTGGAGCACAGATGTCTGGCTGTGGATTGTTTCTTTCCTCTTCTGGATATATGCCCAGTAGGGGCATTGCTGGGTCTTATGGTCGCTCGAGTTTTCTCTGTTTGAGATATCATCAAATCTATTTCCATAATGGCTGTACATGCCTACAGATCTACCAGTGGCCAAGAGTTTCTATCTCACTACAACCCCTTCAACACTGGTTACTAGCTGATTTTTTTTTGAATGGGGCCATCTTTGAGGCTGCTAGGTTGTTTTAATTTGCATTTCTGCAATGGATAATGATTGAGAACATTTTCTCATCTGTTTATTGGCTTTTTGGATTTCTGCTCTTGGGCAACTTCTGTTCATGTCCTTTTTCCACCTCCTCAGGGGGGTATTCGTTTTTTTCTTATTGACAGTTGCCAGAGTATTATAGATTTTAGTAACATGGTCTTTGTCTGATGTGTCATTGCTAATGATGTTTTTCCAGTCTGTGCATTCTCTTATTACTTTCTTTGTGAATGCTTTCAAGGCACACAGATGTTTTATCTTCAGTATAACCCATTTATTAATTTGTGCCTCCTGCTGTGCTTGTGTCCTTCTGTATTTCTGATAGCCTATGTAGTCTCTGAACCAAAGCTCTCATTTTTCCCAATTCCATCTCTGATGGTCCTAATAGTTTTGGGATTTTACCTCAAGGTCTGTGACCCACCTTGAGTTTATTCTTATGTATGGAGTGAGGTAAGGGTTTTACTTCATTTTTCTGCAGGGAGATATCCACTTTTTCCAGTTCCAGTTGTTCAACAGGGCATCTGCTTCCCATTTGATATATTTGAGGCCCTTATCAAAGATCAGTAGTCTGTGTCCCAATGATTTGATTTCTGGGGTTTCAGTTCTTTTCTTTTGGTCTGAATATCTGTCATTATACCATTATTGCACTGTTTTAATCACCATGTCTCTATAATATTCACTAAAGTCAGGAAAAATAAGCCCTCCCACTATTTCCTTCTTCTTGAGGAGTTCTCTTCTAATTCTGGGCTTCTTCTCTCTTCGTATGAAGTCGGTAATCAGTTTTTCCAATTATTTGAAGAGAGATGGTGGTATTTGTATTGGGATAGCATTAAAGTCATAGTACCTTGGGCAGAAATGACATCTTTACTAAAGTGGGTCTTCTGACCCACCAACCTGGGAAATTCTTTCAATTTTTGAGGTCACTCTTGCTTTCTTTTCATAGTGTTCTATAATTTTCCTCATACAGGTCTTTTTTTAGGGAGTTATATCCCTAGGTATTTCAATTTGTGTTTATAATTTTTAGTAAGATATATCCTAAGATATTTCATTTTTGAGAAAGTAAGGTAGAACCCTCGATATTGTGAAATTATAACCTTTACAATCCTGTCTCTCATGGCCTCCTCTGATATGTATAGCAGTCCAATAGATTTACCATATGCTTTTTTTCTTCCAGTACTCTGTTTGTGAAGCTTTTGGAGGCTTTCCATATATAAAATCATACCATCTAGGAATGACAGCTCATCCTTCTCCAGATGAATATATTAATGTCTTTCGTTTGCTTAGCACCTCCAGTAGGATGTTATATAGGAGTGGTGACAAGGGACTTCTGTATTAGTCCAAGTAGACTAGAGAAATAAATTCATAAACATGCATGTGTATAATGCATGTATATAATGG
This sequence comes from Nesogale talazaci, assembly GCA_004026705.1. Classification (NCBI taxonomy): domain Eukaryota; kingdom Metazoa; phylum Chordata; class Mammalia; order Afrosoricida; family Tenrecidae; genus Nesogale; species Nesogale talazaci. The sequence continues at coordinate 9,774 of PVJH01012948.1, read as the reverse complement.
AGAGGTTTATATATAAGAGGAATGGAACATTGAGTAAGCACCCCAACGCAGTCTAATCCAAGTCCACAAGTCCAATATTAGCCCCTATGTTTGATACCAATCCATTAGTTCTCTTCAGACTGATGAAACACATACAATGATGCTTAGCAGAGTCTTGTGTATCCAGTGGTGGTAGAGGCATCGCAGTGCTGGCAGGGTTTTCCCCATGGCTTTTCTGAACCCAGAAGTCTGGTTCCATCAGGGCAAACCCATGTGGCTTCTCCTCTTGCTTCTCCAGGTTCCAGGTCTCAGGATCTATCAGTGTGCTGCCATTCGAGCATTCCAAGGGACTGAGTTTTGTGTCTTGTCAGTATAGCATCTCCAAGAAACTGAGTCAATAGTCTCTCACTTCCATAGGAGAAATATCAAGAGATTTTCCAGAAATATCAGAGAAATCCACACCCAAACAGAGGTCTTATTGGCTATCTCTAGATTTACAGGCTAGACTCCACCCCTACACTCCCAATCCTGAAATTGACATGAGTATATAATGGCCACAACATCGTTTTCTGATTTCCATTTTCAGTAGGATGATTTTTCCCCCTTTTCTCCATTGTCTATCATATGGACTGTTGGTTTTTCATATATAGTTTTTATTATATTGAGGAATTATCATTCCATTTCTATCTTCTTGAATGACTTCTGCAGGAATGGGTGTTGAACCATAATAATTCTTTATGGGAGCAGAAAGCCCCATCTTTCTCCATCGGGGTAGTTTGAACTGTTGACCTGGTGATTAAACAACCCAGCACATAACCCACCATATGACCTGGGCCCATAGAGGCACTTCTAAGTGAATGTATACCTTTTCTTTTGTAGCTGAGTGCTTAACCATTCATGCCACTTATAGTGACACCTGTGATATTACAAGTATATTAAAAATGAAATTAGTAAGTTTTAATTAAAACATGAAAGTTTAATATAGCTTACTTTCAAAGCACCTTGACCTTTATTTTAATTAGTTCAACATTTCTAGTGAAGCTACTGACTGCCATGTAAGTCAATGGTGAGGTTGCTCTGGACAGAGAGACAACTCTATGAGAGGCATTAAGGTAATGTTGAGAAAAATACCTCAGGAGAGGGAGAAGGGAGCAAACATGTCACGATGAACATACGTGCATGTCGGTTGGTAAGAAGAGAGATGACCTTCAGTAGGTGAGAAGAATGATTGAAAATGTTTGTGGAGACACCAGTGGGGGAGTGTTTTGAGGAGTATGCAACAAATCTATGGGGGCATCTTGGGGACCCAGGTCAGGTTTTGTGAAACACTAGGACACTAAATCCTAGATTTTCAAGGCACACACAATACTGCACAGGCAAAATTTTATAAGGTTGTTTATCTCTTTCACTATGCTTATATCTACATAGCTTTTTGTTGTTGTTATTGTTGTAGTTCAAGTAAACCTAGCTAATACTTTCAGTGGTCTAAGAATATGGACTTGGCAGTATAGAATAAGTGAACCATGGCTATTTCTTTTATTTAATTATATCCAAAAAATCACCAATAGCCTTATTGTCAGTTTACTGCACAGTGTTCAGTAGGACACCAGTGCCTTGGTATATGATGTAACTAAAGCAGGAAAATAAAAAATCCTATGAAAGCAATAGTAGAGTTCCTTACTTCTCAAATCAAATGCACCTATACAAATTATGATAATACACATATAATTGTTATAGTATTTATAGAAAGCAAATGTATAAAAAAACTAAAAAAAATTAAGCAAATATTTAAGGTGAAGTTACACGGTTTGACAATAACCATATATTTTGGGTCTTTTTTGAACCTAAAGGGACAGCATGTAGAATAAGGGTTTCTGAACGGTATAGTGGTGGTGGGGAGGCTTAAGGGGGAGCTGACATCAAGGAGTTCAAGAAGGTAAACAATGTTTTGTAATTGTTTGGGATAGCAATTTTACAAGACTGTTTAATGTGATTGAACTATGGAATGATATATCTATATTAATACCCCCAAAATGGTTTTAAAAAACAATATGGTACCTAGGTGATGCTATAATATAATTAGGGAAGAAAATAAAAGGTTCCACCCTTGTGCTAACATGTAATTGTACCAAGTTGTCATCTACTGATATACAAATATGGGAGGACTTGAACAACTTGTGTAAAAAATCCATTATCTTTCCATTTACTTTCTCTAAACTTTTGAAGCCACCTCATATGACCAATGAATAGATTCAGGAATGACATTTTATGCCGTATTTTGAAATTTAGTGCAAATTAGATTTCATGGTCCTTTCTGTTTCCTGAGACAGATGTTGGATGCAGAATGATACTTGCTCCAAATCATTTCCAAAATATTCCAGTTGTCATTAGCAGGTGAAATTGGTCATGGGATGCTCCAGATTACAAATTTGCCAAAAATTTTTTTTCAAATTGCTCAAGATAGTCATGTTTTTATAGCTTGCTTTCAAAGCTCTCTTTGTTGTTGTTAACTTGTAGCTCCTCAACATCAGGATAAGCAGTTTGAAACCACCCGCCACTCCATGGGAGAAAGATGAGGCTTTCTATTCCTATACATAGTAACAGTCTCAGAAACCCACAGAACATTTCTATCCTGTTCTCTAGAGTCACTGGGAGCCAAAATCAACTCTATGACAGTGATTTATTTTTTAGTAATTAAAAAAAAATCGATATCTTTCTCAGTTTTCTTTTTCTTCTAGTTTTAGTTAGTTCGGATTTAATACACATATCATTTCAAGTTTCAACCACATCGAGTAGAATATACAATTGCTACCACAATCAGTTTCCAAACATTCTTTCTCTATATGGGCTCCTTATCATGGTTTCCCCTTTACTCAACTTTCACCACCGTACCTCTCTCTCCCAAACCCCTTCTTCTACTCTCTGTCCTTCTAGGTTCATAGATCCTAGGTTTCATATACCGAAAAGCACAAGACACAGCTTCAAGAGTGTGTCTTGACATAACACCTCTGAGTTACACTCTAATATGAACAAAAAAACTTACCTTCTAAACTTCTCTTTCCCAGGCACTCCCACTCAGTGACCACTTTTTTCCTCCCTCAATTTTAGCTATGGAGGAGTTCTCTGGAGGTTTATTTCCTAAGTAGTTCTACAAAAAAGTCTTGGGCTTCCACTGTCATCCATCACTTTCTGCATATTGAATTCTCACAATTTAGGCTCTGATACTGACCTCTCCTTCGACTTCAGATTATATGGATTCCTTTCTTTCAGTGACCAGTGATGATCTGCTTCTTCCAAGTGGACTTAGTTGACATTCTCACTTAGATGACTGCTTGTTTGCAAAAGCCTTTACGATTCCAGGGCTATTCTCTCTGATAGCTAGATACCATCTAAGTTCTTTGGCTCAGCTTGCTATGGCACCCACATCTTCTGTGTTCCCTTCCTAAGGGTGAGGAGCAAGCAGGGCCATGATGTAAGAACTAATTATTCTTAGGTTGGAGCCAGGATGTAGTGTGAGCCCCAAACCATTCCTGGATCTATGTCTTGTTTTATTTTATATTTTGCTATAACTTGGGAGTTAATAGGTATGTGCGATCATTCCTTAGTTCAGTAGCATGAAACAGATTGTGCAAGTGCTTCCAGAATTAGTCTCCAAAAATGCTTTTCCTTCCTGGATTTCTTGACATCATCTGTCTCTTATTTTCCTCATCCCTCTATATACCCCACCCACCCCAACCCTTGTTTTATTACTTTCCCTATAGACACAATGTCCCTGGGTATTAGTTGTCAAAAACGGAGAAACAAGCAGCATAGCTTCAAGAGGGTGAACCCCAATGTTGACGCACTTCTGAGATACAACGTAATATGAACAAGCATAAACAAAACATAACAGAATGACCAAGGGGAAACTCTAAGCATGTGCAACAGAGCAACAAGGGGGGGCAAAGCAATGAAATCTCTGAGGAATACCAAAAATGGACTTTGGAGCCAGGACATGGCACTCCATCAGACTCAACAAGAAAACACTCCTAAAGGTCACCAGACACACCTTGAACTATTTGTAGACTGTTCTATTTTTGTCGTTGGTTTTGTTGTTGTTGTTTTTATATGTTCTTTTGGTTTTCTTTTGCTTTGTCTTGTTTTTGTGTTTATTTATTGTCTCTTGATGTCTATCTAGATAAGACAGGCATGATAAAAAATCTGGAGGAGTGGGCCGAGTCCCGGTGGTATAGTGGTTGTGCGTGGGACTATGGCCCAATGGGTTGAAGGTTCAAATCCAGCAGCAGCTCTCTGAGAGCAAGGCTGGGCCTCCTACTTCCACCACCAGAGGGCAGTGATGCCAAAAAAATCTGGAGGAGAAAACAATGGTACCTAGTGTTCTGAAAGGAAACAAGAGAGGGTGACGCAGGGGAAAGAAGGGGGGGGGGTTGTTTAATAAACCCAGGGACAAGTGATCAAACATTAATGGCCAGGAGGGCATATAATGACTGATGGGGCTTCATCGAGGGCAATGTAACCAAGAAGATTTACTGAAACCTAAGTGAAGGCTGAACATGATAGTGGAACAAGAGGAAAGTAAAAGGAAATAGAGGAAAGAAGTAGTAGGCAAAGTGCATTTATAAAGATTTAAATACAGGCATGCATATATTTAAAGATATTTATATATAATGCTAGAGAAATAGATCTATGTGCATATGTTAAGTATTAAGGTAGCAGTCTTGCATTGGATTTCTACTCAAATACTCCCTCAATGCAAGCACACTTTTTTTCTATTAACCTGGCATTCTGTGATTCTCACCTTCCCACCATGATCACTGGAGACAAAATGGCTGCATAAGCAAATGTGGGGAATGAAGTTGATGGTGCCCAGTGATCAAAAGACATAGCATTTGGGGTCTTAAAGGCTTGAAGATAAAAAAGGGGCCATCGAACTGAGAAGCAACCAAATCCACATGGAATAAGCACACCAGCCTTTGTGATAATGATGTGCTGATGGGAACAGGTACCAGCATCAAAAATACAAAGCAAAAATAATCATATCGATGTGAATGAGGATGGAGGGGGTGGAGTGGATGTCCAAAGTCCATCTGTAGACAATTGGACATTCTCTTAATAGAGAGGCCACAAGGAGGAGATGAACCAGTGTTCAGTAGGGCACTGATGAAACATACAGTTTTCCTCATTGCCCTTAATGCTTCTTTCCTCAGCCCACCACCACTATCATGAACCCAATTCTACCTTGCAAATCAGGCTAGATAAGCGTGTGTGCACTGGCATGGAATAGAGCTTGCAACAAAGGGAACCCAGGAAAAATAAACCCCTCAGGACTAATAATGTTAGTAGAGATATCAGGAAGGAAGGTAGAATGTGGGGGAAGAAAGGGAGAACTAATCACAATGGTCAACATATAACATCCCCCACCCCCTGGAGGGATCAACAGCAGATACGTGGGTGAAGGGAGACAGCAGACCATGTAAGCTATTAAAATAATTTATCATATATCAATGGTTCATAAGGGAGCGAGGGTGGGGAAAGGAGGGAAAAATGAGGAGCTGAAACTAAGGGCTCAGAAAGGAAATGTTTTCAAAACGATGACGGCAGCATATGTACATATGTGCTTGACACAATGGGTGTATGTATGCATTGTGATAAGAGCTATAAGAGGCACCAAGAAAATTATTTTATAAACAACAGCAAAAAAACTGTAGCAGGATTGCTGGAATCGTGTTTATCTTAGTACAGCATACTGGGTATTGATGTAGAAATATCTTTTTTTGTATGCCAACCAACAGTACACCACTCATGGTATAGCAGTCTTCTGCTTCCTCAAATACCATGTCTTTTCTGGCTTAAGTGCTCAGTTTACAAGTGTGTTTGAGGTAGAATCCAGTTTTACCAGTGAAGTTCCCATATGGGGTATCACAGAGATCCAGGATTCAATTTTTCAGCATTACACTGCACATCCAGTCTGGGTCGCCAAGATGCCCCCAGATTCCCTCAGTCAATTCTACCCAACCACTGTACATCATTAAAGACACTGAATGTTCCCAAGAGCATCCTTAGTCTCTTCTTCACACCATGTGAAGGTCAGTCTCCTCTCCCCTCAACAGATATACACCTGTGTTCCCCCAAACATGACCATTCCTTCTCCCCTGGCCTACCCCTCCCAAGAGTAGGCTTCTTCCCTTTGACAGGGCTTCCTCGCTCTCCAGGGACCTCACACAATATTCTCATGACTACCACTCAACAGACAGCAACCCTCCCCACCCCCACCCTTCATCACAGCTGTCGTAAGGTGCCGTCTGGCCAAGTGGCCTATAGTATACTTACCTGGAACAGATAATTTGTGGTTCATTCGCACTGGTCTGGCTCTTTACCAAGTTGTCTGGTCCCCAGACCGAAGACAGGATATCCAACCAGCTTGAGCTTGTGCCCAATCTGCTGCTTATTCCTACCACAGTGGACTCATATATTATTTGTCTTTTTGGGCTTGACTAGCTTCACTCACCATAATGTTTTCCAGATGCCACCATGAGTTGAGGTGTTTTATGGTTTCATCTCTCCTTTTTTAAATAAATCATTTTATTGGGGGCTCACAGAACTCCCATCACTATCAATATTTAGGTCAATTGCATGCAAACCACATTTGCACACCTATTGCCATCATCACTCTCAAAACATCCTCGCTCCAGTTACGCCCCCAGCACCAGCTCCCCATATTTCCCCTCCCTCCCCCTTCTCCCACGAACCCTTAATAATTTACACATTGTTATTATTTTTTCATATCATACTCTGTCCGATGTGTCCCTTCACCCACTTCCCCGAGAGGTCAGATATAGATCCCTACAGTTGATCATTACAAGGGATATATAGTATTCCATTGTGTGTATGTATCATAATCTTGTTTTTGTTTATCCACTCTTGTGTTGATGGGAATTTAGGCAGTTTCCAGCTTGCTGCTACTGTGAACATGGTGAAGCAAGTGTTGGTTTGTGCTCTGTTTCTTATTTCTTTGGGGTATGGGCTAATAAATGGTATTACTGGATCATACAATAGGTCAGTTGCAATCTGTTTTTGGTATCACCATATGCATATCGTCTGCCACACTGACTGTTCATATTTACAAGTCCACCAGCAGTGTATAAGAGTTCCTGTCTCACAACACCCTCTCCAACACTTGCTGTTCTCAGTATTTTTAAAAATTGGTCTACAGTATGGGCCGTAGGTAACATCTCACTCCTTTGACTAGCATTTCCCAGATGGATAATGACCTGGCACATTTCCTCAGGTGTTTATTAGACATCCAAGTGTCATTCTTTGTGAATCATCTGTTCAAGTCTTTTCCCACCTTCTCAGAGAGCTATTGGCTTTTTCTTGTAGTAAGTTTGTAAGATTCTGTAGATTTTAGTGACTAACCTTTTTTCTGTTATGTTGTTGCTACATATCTTTTCCCAGTCTATGGGCCCTCTTTTTACTTTTTACTTTTTTTTGTTTTGGGCATCACTGCCCTCTGGTGGTGGGAGTAGAAGGCCCAGCCTTGCTGATGGATTTGAACCTCTAACCCAGTGGGCCGCAGTCCTGCGCACAACCTATGACACCGGGGTTCAGTCCTCTTTTTACTCTTTTAATAAAGGTTTTTGCTGTTCACAAGTGGTTTATTTTTAATGGGTTCTAGTCAGCTATTTTATCCTCCATGGGGTGTGCTTTCTTTATTATTTATTATATCCAGCATATTCCCTGCACTAGGGTTTCTAGCTTTTTCCCAAATTTATCACTGATGATCCTGATAGCCTTGGGCTTTATTTTAAGGTGTTTGATCCACTTAAAGAAAACCACAGAACATTACTTCAAGAAACCAAAATGGATTTATACAAATTGAAGCATATTCTGTGTTCATATAGGGTATGGAGTGATGTATGGATCTTGTTTCATTCTTCTGCACATGGATATCCTGCTTTCCCATTGTCATACATTGATGAGCACAATCGTTTCTCATTTATTTTTTTTTGGTGGGGGGACATATCAATTGTCTGTATGCAGAGGTTATTATTTCTAGGTTTTCTGTTCTGATTCATTGATCCAAGTGTCTATCATTCTACATGTCTATCATATCTATCAGTTTTGACAACTGTTTTGACAACTGTGGCTGTGTAGTATGTCTGGAGGTTATGTAGTGCACAAACACTTGCAAGTACCAGGAGAAGTATTAATTTGCTCAAGCAATGAGACCACATCTAGAACTGCAGCTGCAATTGGAGTCGCCACCTGGTTAAGCTTACGATAATCCACTGTCATTCTCCAGGATCTATCTGTCTTCTTTACAGGCCAAATCGGTGAGTTAAATGGAGATGTGGTAGGGATGGAGGTTATGCATGGGCACAGCAACATGGACTTTCACTCACCAAGGCTGACTTGGCCACAGCCACTGCTGAGTGCCCTATTTGCCAGCAGCAGAAACTGACTTTAAGTCCAAGGTACGGAACCATTCCTTGGGGAGATCAACCAGCAACTTGGTGGCAAGTTGATTATATAGGACCACTCCCATCCTGGAGGGGGCAGCGCTTTGTTCTGACTGGAATAGACACATATTCTGGATATGGATTTGCCTTTCTTGCACGCAAAGCTTCTGCCCAAACCACCATTTGTGGACATACGGAATGCCTCATCCACTGGCATGGCATCCCACATAGCATTGCTTCAGATCAAGACACTCACTTTACAGCAAATTCAGTGCGGCAATGGGCCCATGCCCATGGAATCCACTGGTCATATCATGTTCCTCATCATCCTGAAGCAGCTGGCTTGATAGAACGATGGAATGGGCTCCTGAAGACACAACTGCGACGCAAACTACGTGGCAACAACTTGCGAGGCATGGGCAGTGTTCTCCAGGAAGCTGTATATGCTTTAAACCAGCGGCCAATATATGGTGCTGTGTCTCCAATAGCCAGGATTCATGGGTCCAGGAACCAAGGGGTGGAAACTGGAGTGGCACCACTCACTATTATTCCTATTGACCCACTTGCAGCATTTTTGCTTCCTGTCCCAGCAACCCTATGTTCTTCAGGACTGGAGGTCCTGGTCCCAAAGGAAGGAACTCTCCTACCTGGAAACACAGCACGGATTCCACTGAACTAGCAGCTGAGAATGCCCCCTGGCCAATTTGGGCTTCTCATGCCTTTGGATCAACAGATCAGGAAGGGTGTCACTGTACTGAGTGGTGTGATTGATCTAGATTATCAAGAAGAAATTGGACTGGTGTTACATAATGGGGGTAAAGAGGAATATATCTGGAATCCAAGACATCCCATAGGCCGACTCTTGGTGCTACCATGCCCTGTGATAAAAGTTAATGGTAAATTATAGCAACCCCATCATGACAGGATATCTAATGACCTAGTCCCCTCAGGAATGAAGGTCTGGGTCACCCCAGCAGGCAAAAAACCACAACCAGCTGAAGTGATTGCTGAGGGCAAAGGTAATACAGAATGGATAGCAGAAGAAGGTAGTCCTACCTACCAATTACAACCGCGTGATCAATTGCTGAAGCAAGGGTTGTGATTGTTCATGTATTTTCTGTTTATGAGCTTATTGAATCTTTTCTTTGCTCATGTATGATATATCAGCTACAATTGGACTCAGTGTGTTTTCATTTATATATATGATAGATGTTTAATGTTAAGTATAAGTTTGATTTCATTGATGTCTAGAAATTCTATATGGGTAAAAAATTGTGTACAGGTGCCATGTTGGCAAGGGGTGGATTGTGATAGGTAGGTGTGTTATGCCAACATG
>PVJH01012947.1:0-62336 GCA_004026705.1 Nesogale talazaci | reverse complement strand
AGAACACAGAGCCACCAGGGTTCCTTGGAAGTAGTAGAACCAACCAATCTACTGCTATCACGTCAATTCTGATTCATAGGGAACTCTATAAGCAGCATATAACAGAGTCATTGGATTTCTGAGGTTGTCAATTTTTTTTTTTTTTTTTGGTTTTTGTGGGCATCACTGCCTCTGGTGGTCGTGGGCGCTACCCAGCTGCCGCTGGATTTGAACCGCCAACCCCACGGGCTGCAGTTCTGCACTCAACCATTTACGCCACCAGGGCTCAGCCCGGTTGTCAAATTTTATGGGAAGAGAAAGCCTCATCTTTCTCCTTCAACAAATTGCTGGTAGAGTCAAGGTACAGTGTAGCAACAATGAAATACGCAACTTTCTTCTAGTTCTTAAATGCTTCCCCACACCCACTATCATGATCCCAATTCTCCCTTACAAATTCGGCTGGACCAGAGGATATACACTGGTACAGATAAGAACCGGAAACATGGGGAATCCAGGACAGATGATTTCTTCAGAACCAGTGGTGAGAATGGCCATACTGGGAGGGTGGAGGGAAGGTGGAGAAGAAACGGGGAACAGATTACAAGGATCTACATATAATCTCCTACCTGGGATATGGACAACAGGGATGTGGGTAAAGGGAGACATCGGATAGTGTACGATATGACAAAATAATGATAATTTGTAAATTATTAAAGGTTCATGGGGGGAGTGGGGAAGGAGGGTAAATATGGGGAGCTCATAACAAGGGCTTAAGTAGAAAAAAAAATGTTTTGAGAATGATGATGGCAACAAATGGGCTTTGCATGCAATAGGTGTATGGATGGATTGTGATAAGACTTGTATGAGCCCCCAATACAATGATTTTTAAAAAACACACAAAAATAAAGAAAATTACTGGTAGATTCAAACTGCTGGCAGTTTGTGGCTGGCAGTCCAACATATAACCCACTATATCCCCAGCGCTTCTGGGGAGAAAAACAGAAGCTCTGAAAACAGCATTAAATCAAGGGACCAGGCGGTCCCAAGGAGACGTGACCCAAAGCCTTCTAACCAAGAGAACTAATTGCTTGGAGTGTTTGGTGACACCTAAGCAGCAATACGCTCTTTTTTAGAAGATATTTTATTATTGTTGTAAAATTATATGTAAAAGAGCATTTGCCATTTCATCTTTTTCCTGGTGTACAACTTACCGACATCTGCTATTATACTTAGGTTATAACCATTAGCCTTGGCTTTTTTCTTATCTCTCATTGATGCCAAATTTTCCCATCAGCATAGACATAAACTCACTTCCCAGAGAATGATTCCCTCTCTCCATCTCTCCTCTTTCCCTGGCTACCACCAATCGGTTTGTACTGATTGACCTATTTGTGCCATTTCCTATACATGAAGTCATGTAGTGCTTGTCCTTTGCGACAAGTAATTTCATTCAGCATAACGTCGCACCCGGCTTCATTTCTCTTTGTGACTGAGCAGTATTCCAATGAATGGATACACCATAGTCTGTTTATCCCTTCTTCTGTGGATGGCCCCTTATGTTGTCTCCACCTGTTTGCTACAGTGAATAGTGTTCCGTGAACGATAGCGGCGCCCCTGGATGGTGGCTCAGTCTGAAACCACCAGCGTAAAGCGTTACAGTCTCGGAAACCGAGAGAGCAGTCCCATCTGCCCTAGGGGGTCACTATGCATTGGAACTGCAATGAGTTTGAGTGTTGGAGGGTGGCATGGTAACTTCCTGAAGTAGTTCCTTTTAAATTTTTCGAGGAAACGTCATACGGTTTTCCACGATGGCCGCACTGTTTCACCAAGCGTCTCCACACTTTTGCCACTGTTTGTTACCGTGTTTGTTTTTTGAATCATTGTCATTCCAATAGAAGTGAGACGGTATGCTGCTGCAGCTTTGTTTTGCACCTCGGATGGCCTAGTGGGTTCCCTTTGGGGCTGCTAGCTGCAATGCTATCTTCACAACGGCAGCTGGAACCCACTGGTCATTCTGAGACAGAATGGGGAGGCTTTCTGCTCCGGGAAAGATCTAGAGCCTTGGGAACATCAAGGGGCAGCTCCACTCCACCCTGCAGGGCCACAGTGCACCAGACTCGGCTCCATGGCAGTGCGCTGGGTTTGTGCGTCTCTGGGCGCTTACTGACTCTGAACACCTTTTCATCTGGTTTCTGGCCGCTTATATTTCCTCTTCACACAGTGTCTGTTCGTGTCCCTTGTCAAGGGTTCAAATTGGGTTATTTACCTTTTTTCCTGCTAAGATATAGTAGTTCTATATATACAATAGACACATTGAAAATATGGTTGCCAAGTAATTTTTTTCCAGTCTGTAGGTTATCTTTTTGCTATTGGGATTAAATCTTTGATGGGTGTATTTCATTTTTGTGAGGCCCTGGTGATCTGTTTTGTCTTCTATTGATCTTGGATGTGGTATTATATTTGACAAACTAAGACAACAACCTCCACTACCCAGGATACCATAGCTAGAATTTGATGGTCTTAGGTTTGGCCTTTAGCTCCTTGATCCAGTTTGAATTGGCTCCACTATAAGGTATGAGGCATGAGTCTTGCTTCATTTCTCTGCTGCACATGGAAGTTAAATTCTCTTGGCACCATTTGTTGAAGAGACTGTTCCTTCCCCATTAAATTGACTGAGCCCCCTTGTCGAAAATCAATAGACAGCAGATGTATGGTTTTATTTTGGGGCTCTCAATTCTATTTCACTGATACATGTGTCTATCATTAAGCCAGTCTCGGGCTGTTTTGATTGCTGTAGCTGTAAAATATGTTTTGATATGGGGATGCAGGAGGCCTTCAACTTTGTTCTTCTTCAAAATTACTTGGACTATTTGGGGCCTATTACTTTTCCATATAAACTTAAAGATTAGTTTTTTTTCTATTGCTGTAAAAAATGCTGCTGGAATTTAGTTTGGTATTGTGTTGAGTCTATAGGTCTCGTTGGATTTTCTTAGTGCTTATAGAAATTTTATATATAATTGATAGCAACATTTCCTCTGCTCTGCATGTTGCAAATGCTCTTTTCCAATTTGCTGCTTGTCTTTTAATTTTATTAATGATGAGATTCATGTTAAAAAGAAGACTTATATTTCCATAATTTTCCTCATCTTTTATTGCTTCTGATGATGGAGGACACAATCTATTTTGCTGCGCCATTTTTATAATATTTTTATTTTTTTGTTTGGGCACTTAATTCACTTGGAACTTTAATTTTAAAGATGATGTGAGGTATAAATTTTATTCTTTTCTCAAATGAATGGCATCAGTATTTCATCCCCAGTATCTGAAATTCCACCACGAAATTTCATCTGAAATTTCACTAACTCATAAACATAAAATTGATTCCAACCCATAGTGATCGTACAAGACAGAGAAGAATTCCTCCTTAGAGTTTTTGAGGCTGAAAATCTTTATGGGAGCAGACGTATTAGATGCTTATTATCATATAGTTTCTGGGCTCTCTGCGTGGATGTGTTTATTCCTATGCTAATGCCATACTAATGAGCCTCTGGAAGCACGGGTAGTTAAGCACCAAACTACTAGTAGAAAGACTGGCAGCTCAAACCCACCCGGCGTCACCTCCAACGACAGGCCTTCAGAAAACCACGGCCTTGGAAACGCCTCTGAGCATTCTATCCTGCACCTGGGATCACCGGGAGTTGGAAACGACTCACCAGCCACTAGCAACCAAAGCAACAATGCCATACTGTTTGAATGACTGAAGCTTTAAGGCGTGTTCTCTTAAATCATGTCTTAATGATTCTTGCGCATGTTTTCCCCAGGTAAGCTTCAATGCTCAGAATTGTCTTGTACATTGTTCATGGGTGAAGCTGATACCTGGTTCCACAACGCTCTTACTGGTGCCTGGCAGCGGTTGGAGGAGCTGACTGTCACCTTCACTCCTCCTCTGTAGCCTGCCCTTAGTCAGCTGAAACCTGTTCACCGTGGGTGACCAGGCTGGTATTTGAAATACCATTGGCAGGGCTTCAGGGCATCACTGCAACACACAAACCTCCGCAGTAGGATGCACTGGCAGATGAGTGGTAGAACCTCTTTTGAGTGGTGGTTTATGAGCAGACTGGACCTAGACACACAGAAGAAAAACCAATCCATGACCTGGTGGGTGTGCCCCCAGGCAGCAAAGAAAGGCCAAAGGTTGTGGCAGCCACCAGAAGCTAGAAGTGAGTGCTACCTAAAGAACTGATACAGCGGCAGCCTTGATTCGAACTTTCAGCCTCCAGAACTGTGAGACAAAGCATGTGTGTTCCTTAAAGGCCTGCGTTTGTGGTGTTTGTGTTATGGTGGTCCTAGGAGACTAAGACTACCTGTGCGTGGAGGGGAAAGGCACTGGGTAGGCAGGATACATGGTGCCATAAACATTCGGGAATCTGCATTGTGGACCCCCACTCAGGTGCATGCTCTTTATGGCCTTCCCAGGGGACAACTCCAGGAAGTCCCAAGAGATGTCCTCCATTTTACAATGCAAGCCATCTTAACGGAGTTGCTGAAGAGTGCCAGGGGAGAATGGCAGCCCTCTTTGAAAGGCTGTGCTCGAGAGAAGACAGACTTTCTATTGAACGGGGAAGGTCTTAATGGCTCCTGTCCTCCCCTATCCAATAATCTTAGTATTGTCACAGGGAGGATTTGCTGAAATCCCTTTGGATTTGTCCTGAGCCTTGTGGACTTCCTCTTTCTGTGAAGCAGAGCTCCAACATTCTCAGAGGAGCAATATATGTTGGGGGGAGGGGGGAAAGGAGGGGGTGGGGAATGGGCAATGTTTGGATGCTTTTCAAAGAGTCGCTTTAGTGAATTTGTGGGTGATGGGGGGGTGGGGGGATGGCGACATTGCAGACCTGAGGTGTCCATGAAATTTGCACACCAACTGTCTAATCATCCATCCGGGAAAATAATCATTCTCCCAGAAAGGTGTAGCCAAACCCTGGCACCCCCATCAACTGAGGTGCTTGTTACGATGCAGATTCCCAGTCTGTCCCCAGACCCACAAAGTCAGGGTCACTGGGGTGGGGCAGGGCAGGGGTTTGATTTTTAATCAGTTCCCCAGATGTGGTTGATACCTGCTGACGTCAAGAGTCACTGTCCTAAAATGTAGGGAACCCTGGTAGTGCAGCGGCTAAAGAGTTTCACTGCACAAGGTCCATAGTTCAAAACAAGCAGTTGACCCTTGGGGGAAAGATGAAGCTGTCTGCTCCGAGAAAGACTGACAGCTGCGGGAACCGTCCAGAGCAGCACTGCTCTGTCTTCTCAGGCCTCGCGGAGTTGGAATTAATCCCCAGCAGTCAGTCAAACAGAAGGAGCCCTGGTGGTGCAGTGCTTAAGCGCTTTGCTGGTAACCAACAGCTGAGTATTTTGAACTCGCTAGTTACTCTTTGGGAGAAGGATGGGACAGTCTGCTTCCACACAGACTGCAGCCTTAGAAACCCCACGGGACCACTCCACCCAACCTTCCTAACCACTGCATTAGGCCTTCTAAAGAAGAGATGTCTGCTCTATTTATAGGACAAATCGGCCATGGATCAGAGGGCGCTTTCTAAGAAGCCCAGACAAACAATGCCTAGCAGGCCCAGGTAGGGAGAAGACTCACAGGGAGGCAGTCAGTGTTTCTGCAATTCACAACAGGGCTAGAGAGGTGCTTCCTCACGAGTCCTCCCAAGATCGGCATGCCAATTTGATCAACGTGAAAAAGAAAGCATAAAAATCGAGGGAAAAGAAAGGTGGTCAGAGCACAGACGGTGCCTGAGAATGAAGGACAAACATTGGCCAGAATCTGAAGTCCTTAGAACTTGAGAGCCGAGAGAAAGGGGGCCTCAGGGCTCAGCTGACAAGCCACATGAAGAGCAAGCTTCCGGACCAGCCTTTCTCTTCCTCGTCTTTATAGTTTGCCCATGAGAATGTCCACTTGGCGGCTGCAGAAGCTTCATGTGCGTGTGGTGATCCCTGGCTCTGTAATTGAACGTTAGGCCATCCTTTTGTGTTGGCAAATTGGGATGACAAATAGAGCACAAGAAATTGGAAAAACATAAATACATTCTCCCGGCTCAGAAATTCTTCTCGGGTTCCAAATGGTAGATACAGACGGCTTAGGGTGACGTCATTCCCTCAGTCCAGAGAGGGCCCATACGCGTCTTCCACTGCCCAGGAGCAAGCCCTGGCACTTGGCCCAATTTGGTAGACAGACAGGGGCCACTGCGCCCCATGATGGACGAGGCATGTGCTGGTTCCTCCTTGCAGACAGCTTGGCGCTCCAGCTGAAAACAGACTCCTATTCCTGAAAGTTTCCGCTGCTTAGGCTTCCAGAACCCTGCTTGAGCCGATACCTGAGACCTTCCAACCTCTGACAACTGCACACGGCCTTTGAAAGAACAAAGCCGAGACAGAGCCGTTAGGTGGTACAAGCAGTTGGCATTTGGTCTCTAACCCACTCAGTGGCCCTACGGAAGAACACCCTGCAGACCTACGACTGTAAAGATGACAACCAAGAACCCCTGATAGAGACAGTCTCCTGGGTCACTCACAGAGCGAGGGGTCATCATGAGCCTAACTCAACTCAATGGCAACAAGCTTGCTTTGTTCCTGGGTGGGCGCTGGAGGGCAGAGGGCAAGAAGCAGGGTAAAGGGCCTGCTTGAGGGGCCAAGGCAGGACAAGAGGAGCAGTGGGACGCCCTTGGGTGCTCTGTTTCTGACGACACTGTCTGGGGTTTGCCTGGCAGGGACTCTTCCCCATGTTTCCCTGCTGTCATCAAGGTGTGGGCATGGGCATGGGGATGAGAAGCCAGAATCATTGTTCCTCGAGGGGTCAACAGGCTCGCTTTTCTCCTTCCTCTGTACATTCCTCTTCTTAGAGAGGAATCAAACCCGTTGCCAAAGGCAAGGGGTTTCTAAGAGTGCAAGTCTTTTGAAGCTGGCTGTGTCAGTAACCACAGTCCTTACCCTGAAGGTTCATTGCTTCATTCTTGGTCAATAAAAAGCGCGTCCATAGACCTGCACTGCACACAGGGCAGGTGTGATGTAGGAGTGGCTCTAAACAAAAAGAGTTTGTCACTGGTTGGTGAGAAGCGTTCCTGGTGTTTGCTGAGTTTCTCTCCAAAAAATCAAATCGGTCAAGTGCACACGGAGCTCTGAACTTCGGGAGGCAGCTTTTCATTGATTGAACTCCTACCACCTACCAGAGGCTGAGTTAGATGCTGGAGAGGCCAAGATGAGTAAGGCATGACTCCTACACACTTCTCTGAAAAACAGAAGTTTCGCGACGTATTTTGTTGGTGCTAGCTGCCTGTGCGTTGGCCTGTAACTCGTGGCAACCCCATGTGTAACTGGATGAATCACAACCGGGTCCTGTGCCATTCCCATGATCGATGATTGTCTTAGCCTGATTTCTCTAGAGCAGTAGATCCGGGGACGCCCACATCCGAGCATGGACATCAAGGAGATGGTTCAGACCGTTGTAGAAGCAGGAAAGTTCCAAGATGTTAGGCTGGAGGCTTCTCCTGATTCAACTAACTTTGGGGGCCGATGAACCCAGTATTGGCAATAGGATAACAGACATATAGCTAAAGAAGGACAGTGGTAAGCTGTTGATGGCTCCCGTGATTGGCAGAGAATATGGCAAGGCCAGTGGGCTCAGCTCCAAAAAGCTGGGGTCGATGAGCCAGATGCAGATTGTCGATCCAGAAAAAAGCAAGCTAGCTTTTCCAGACCAGGCCTTTGAGAAGATCTCATCATGGGGGATCCCTAGGGCTCAAGTGCCTATGAGTGAGAATCCCGGCCCAGGCAAGTTGGCACTAAGCCTGGATTCTCGCAGTGGTTGAAGATAAGACTTTTGTGTTCCAGAGGGTTTCTTTTGGTTGATTTGTGAACACAGCTTGCCAGACTCTTCACCCTAATCTGTCCTAGTCTGAAAGCTTCAGGGTGGTGGTTGTACAAACGGTGCTTTGGCCAGGAATCAAACATGATTCTCCTACATGGAAGGTGAGGATTCTCTCACTGAATGCTTACTCTAATATAATGAATTGGCGGTTGCAGCTTGTATTAATTTGGGTTCAATTCTTGAGCAAAGAAGAATAGTTGATGGAATTTAGGAAAGTACCAACTTAGCAAAAGGCAGCTGGACCTCAAGAATGACTGGAGCCTGGGTTTTGGACCCTCAGAACCATCTTCCTCTTTTCTCCCTTCTGCTTGTACGCCCAATTCATTCTATCAAGAAAGACCAGGTCTGTCAAGGTGTTGGAAATTGAGACTACCATCAGTTCTAGAGACTATGGCTTTGCAAACTCCAACAACTGAGATTGCTTAATTCTTTCTAACTTTCCTTAAAAGAAAAATCTTGGAGAATAGCTTTAATTGGCTCATTTTGGGCCAGGTGCTAATTCTTGGGCCACTCACCTGGTACATACTGTGCTCACTCAAAGAAGCAGTTTATATATGGTATAAGGAGACAGCATAGCAGAGAAAAGGTGAATGAATACCTTCACTTCAACCCCAGAGATGGGACATCACTTTCTTACCTAGGTGGGTGGCTGGGTACAGTAGAGATGCCTAGCTGTTGCATAGGACAGGTTTATGTTAAAGCCTTTGCGTTTATCTGAACTCCAAGTTTGACAGGGAATAAACTCTGTCTCTGTATTTGCTAAATCTGGAAACCCTATGCCTGGAGCACTCTAAAGGAAGAGAAGGCAGATTTGTTCCTGGACAGTTTGAGAAGACTGCTGTTCCGTGCCAGGAGAATGACTAAAATGGGTTTTCTTTGTTGGTTTTCTATTTTTCCTCTTTAGTTAAAACTCTTAAGAATGGACTTAGGCTAAGTTGCACTCCAGAGTAATTGTTGAAAGGCTACTGGATAAGGTCAATTCTTTTGCCTAACTTCCTGGGTCCCAGTTACAAAGATAACATGTAGTGGTGGCCCCAACCCCTGGAATTGTGCCATGTGGTGGCCTCAGTTACTGGGATGCCCCCAGATCAAGAAGGAGATTTTGACAACCGTGCCTCGGACAAAGAGGGCCCACTGCTATACTCAGCTTGCTAGTCACATACAGTTTCCTGCTTGTTGTAGTTCTGCCTTCGTCCACAGACATTGACACTCGAGAAAAAATGGCAGCAATTTGGGAATAGACTCTAATTTATTGTGTCAACTTTGCTCAAAATTCAAAGTATCCAGTGAAGATGACTCAATTTTCATATCTGGGTTACTCTGGGGTTTCCTGGAGAAACGCTGTCATCTGGGTCATGTTCCTAGTCGGTGAAGAGGACAGACATTGAACGTGACAATTCCACGCAGACCACATGGAATGGAAAAGTAGGCACTTCCATGGAGGAAAGGCAAGATGCTACCAGCAGAGAAGCAGAAAGGGTGCTTGGGTAGGCGAAACTAGTAGATGTCCATTCTGACGTCTCTGTGTTCTGTCCACACTGAAGAGTTGTCACTCTGTTATTCTTCCCTGTGGTGCTGCAGACCATAGGAAGGAGAGCAGGTCAGCCTGAGGCTTGGCCAATCACCACACACGGTGCCCCAGAGTGGTAATTCTCCACGGTGATGCCAAAGCAACCAGGTCTCCCATGGTCAAGTGTAAAAAGTGAAGTAAAACATTTTTGCAAAGCGTTCACCTTTTCAAATATAAATTAAAGCCAATTCAAGATGATGTCATCCATCTCATGCCTCTGATGTATTTGAATCGCAGTAGACATTCCAGGGAGGGGACAGATCTGGTGGGGAGACCATTGCAAATCATTTGCAACCAAGATCGTCAGGGAACGGCCATGACTAATACTTCATACAAATAACTCGACCACTCCGCTGTCCTATAGAAGCGGGGTGGGTGAAGGCTAGCTCTTCATCATCGTGCCCTTCATAATCGTGCATCTTAACCTTGAGTTTGTTCATAGGCGTGGGCCTTTCCATCGCTGCTATCCGGTGGAAACAATGAAGTTCTTGGAAGCAGGGACTTAGACCTGCGCCCAGCAACCTGACCAGGGCCTCTGTGGATGACTGAAAGAAGAGGACGCCTAGAGAAGGGCACTGGATGTTTGAGAGAGTCACCAACGCACTGGCTTATGAGGAAGGTCAAGCTAAGCAACACATACATCTAGAACACTCAGAACGGTGGCAGAGTCATAGTACAGAACACAAAGGTTGCTGGTTGTGTTCTTATCTTTCTTAATTCAGATACAAATCCAGCTGCGGTACCAAAGGCTCAGGTGGCACTGGCTTAAATTAAGCAAGATAGGAGTCTACGTATCCCCAAGTAATAGCAAGGGGCCCTGGTGGTATGTGTCGAGCTGCTAGTCACAAGGACAGCAGTTCAAAACCACCTGCCACTCTATGGGGGAAAGATGAGGCTGTCTACTACCCTGGTCAAGAGTTGCAGCCTTGGAAATGCACGGAGGCAGTTCTACTTTGTCTTACAGGGTTGTTCTGAATCGGAATTGACTCAACAGCAGTGAGGTCTGTTTTTTGTCTGTCTTTTAATAAGTAATGGCGGGAGCATTCGAAGTTTCGCGGTAAAAGAGACAGTCTAATCCTATCTTGTCACTCTGTCACCCTCAATGTGTGGCTTCTGGATCAAGGTCGAGGATCACTGCTCCCCCTCCTGCTGTCACAGCCTCATTCTGACCCCTGAGAAGTGGGAAATAAGAAGTGAAGCAGATGCATCCCTCTTTAGGGAACATCTCAGGAGAGGAACACATCCCTTCCACTCACGTGCTCTGGCTCAAACCTCATGGCCAAGCCACAAGTAGCTGCAAGGGAAGCTGGGAAGTGTTGTCTTGAGCAGAGCAAGCAAGTTCTTGTTGTCTGTAGCCATCAAGTTGATCCTGACTGAAGGCTGCATGATATATCACAGAACTCCTTGAGTTTTTCTGGGCTGCCATCTGGCCAGACGCCATGGGCCATACCTTTCTCCCTCAGTACTGCTGGATGGCTTTGAATCGCCAGCCTTCAGATTAGCAGTCAATGTCAAATCAATTATGAGACCCAGATACCTTTTAGCAGCCAAATGTCTCACTGAAATTCGAGTTGTATGACTAAAGGAAAAGGGAATGTACACATATGTAGATATCTTCGTTATCTGCACAGTGGAATGGGACACTGCCTCGTTCTATGCAACCCTCGTCATTGTTCTTACACTTGAATTCATTGCTGCAACCACTGTGTTGACCCAGCGTGTTTAGGCTCTTCCTCTTTTTTTACTGCCCCACTTTACTGAGGAGGATGTCCTTCTTCAGGGGCTGATCTCTCCTGACAATATAACCAAAGCATGTGAGATAAAGTCTCACCACACTTGCCTGGAAGGAGCATTTAGGCCACACTTCTTCCAAGACAGATTTTTCTGGTTCTTTCGGCAGTCGTTAGGACTTTCAATATTCTTTGCCAGCACCATAATTCAAATACATCCATTTTTCTGCACTCTTCTTTATTCGATGACCAACTTTCAAGTGACTGGAAAGACCATGGGTTGGGTCAGGTGCACCCTAGTCCTCAAAGTGACTTCCTTCTTTTTCAACACTGTCAAGAGGACTCGGTACAGCAGATTTACCCAGGGAAATGTGTCAGTTGACCTCTTGACTGCTACTTCTATGTACATTGACTGTGGATCCAACCAAGCCAAAAATCCTTGACAGCTTTGATCTTTTCTCCATTTTCTCCATTTATCATGTTGGCCCAATTGTGAGAATTTTTATTTTCTTTACATTGAGTTGTAATCCATGTTTAAGGGTGAAACCCTTGACCTTCATCAGCAAGTGCTTCAAGTCCTCACTATTAGCAAGCCAGGTGGTGTCATCTATATAGCTCAGATTGCTAATAAACATCCCTCCCAGGCTGATACTGCATTTCTTCTTTATATAATCCAGCTTCTCTGATTATCTGCTCAGGGTGCAAATTGAGCAAGCATAGTAGGAGGACATAGCCCTAATATACACCTTTCTTGATTTTAGACCATGCAGTATTTCCTTGTTCTGTTTCGATAGCTGCTTTTTGATCCATGTACATATTCCAAGTAAGCCTAAGGAGGGTCCCAGAATCCCCATTCTCGGCTAAGTTACCTAGCACCACTGTAATAGGCCTACCACAGGTGGGAGAATTTAACCTACAGATCACTTTCCCACAGTTAAGAGGCCAGGGGGTTGAGCCCTGGTGGCATAAGTGGTTGAGTGCAGGACTGCAGCCCGCAGGCTTGGTGGTTCAAATCCAGCAGTGGCTCTCAGGAGCAATGCTGGATTGCTCCCACCAGAGGGCAGTGATGCAAAAAAAAAAAAAAAGTTAAGAAGCCAGAAGCTCAAAAGCAGGCTGCTGGCAGTAGGAGGGTGGCTTTCTAGCTGTGTTGGCTCTAGAGGGAGGTCCTGGTCTCCTCAGCTTCGATTTGTCTCCTGACTGATCTTCATGTGGTATGGCATCTCCCCTCCCCCACCATGCTCTCTCATTTGGCCATAGGCTATCTTTCATAGCTCAGAAGAGATTACTTGAAAACACACCCTATCTTAACATAATAAAGACAACCCCCCCCTCCCTGTTCTAACTGAGATTATAACCGTGGGTGTCAGGGTTGGGATTTGTGGGGACCCAGGTCAATCCATAAAAGGGTATTTTGGGCAATACTCATGGTCTCTAGCTGGTTGCTTTCCTGCCCACAAACTGAAGACATATGTTTCTGAGGACTCCAAGGGGAGCCTGGAGTCAGGAGGAGCTTGGGAGAGGTGGAGAAGGATGGAGCACTCGCCTGGCAGTGGGGGAAGGAGGGAGTACAGATACTACCACCCTCAGCCTCTTATCACCCCACTTTTTGACTTTAAAGATGACTTTTTACATTTTCTGTGGAGGCAAAATAAATATAGTAAGCACAAAGGTTGATATTTTAACCACACCTTGCTAAGCATACAACTCAGTGGCAATCATTATATGTGAAATGTTGCGTTGCCAGTTTCCCAAAATGTCATTATCCCAAGCAAAGACTCCTCCTGCCCCGCCAGGCCCACCTCCTATAGTGTTTGCCTAATAAAAAAGCACTCCAATTCATATGTCAATTTGTCACAAGTAGATCGTCCACTGTGATAGGAATGATAAAATAAAAAGGAACAGGACTGAGCCCTGGTGGCGTAGTGGTTGTGCGCGGGACTGCGGCCCACTGGGACGGAGTTTCAATTCCAGCAGTGGGGCTGGGCCTCCTACTCCCACCACTAGAGAGCAGTGATGCCCCCCCCGCCAAAAAAATGCAAAAAATAAAATAAAATAAAAAAGGAACAGAGTCATGGTCATACTCAAAAAAAAAAAATCACAATCTACTCTGCAGTACAACCCCATAAGTGAAAGGATAATACCTATATGCCTACAAGGAAGTTAATAAGAATGTTGTACAAATTTACACACCAATCCTCAGTGTCAAAGATCAAGGAATTAGAGATTTTTTTTACCAACTTCTGTGTCTGAAATTGATCAAACATGCCATCAAGATACACTGATCATTACTGGAGTGTAGAAAGCAAAAGTTAAAATCAGGGAAGGTTCAGTAGCTGGAAAATATGATTGTACTGCAGAAATTATGCCAGAGATGGCAGGATAGAATTTTGCAAGACTGACAACGTATTCATTGCAAATAACTTCTTTCAACCAAATAAGTAGCGATTATACATGTGGGCTTTACCAGTTGGAAAATGCAGGAATAAAATAGGCTGCATCTGTGAAAAGATGATGAAGAAACTAAATATCATTCATTCTGATGATAGGCCAGGGTCTGACTGCAAAACAGAGGACTAATTGCTCCTATCCCAGTGAAGGGTGACTGGCCCAGCCAAAAGCACTATGAAAGTTCAAGCTGAAGCTGAAAAAAATTAGAACAATTCTTCGAGAGTCCAAGTAAAACCTGGAGCAAATCCCACCTGAACTTAGAAACCATCTCAAGTAAATCTGATGCATTCAACACTAATAATTGAAGATCAGAAGAGTTGTAGGATGATATCAAGGACATACTACATGAAGAAGGCAAAGGTCATTAAAAAGATTTTAAAAAGCGAGAGGACAGATCAAAATGTATGTTGGAAGAGCCTCTGAAACTTGCTCTTGAGTGGAGGGAAACAAACATAAATAGAAGAAATGGTCAAATAAAAAAGCTGAACAGAAGAGTTCAAAGGGAAGCTCAAGAAGACAAAGTATTACAACACAACATGCTGTACTGTAGAGAGAGTACAATCAGTACTCTGTGGAGAGAGAAAATCAAAAGGCCAGAATGGACTAGAAGAACTAAAGGAAAAATTCGAGTCTTGAGTTCAACTATGGAAGGATTTATGGGCAAAAGTCATCACTTAGCTGGCAGCGCATGCCGGCTGTGATGCGGGAAGCTGTACCACTGGTATTTGAAATACCAGCAGGGTCACTCACAGGGGACAAGTTTTAATGGAGCTTCCAGACTGACAGACGGGGGAAAAGATACCTGTTGCTCTAGTTTGAAAACCTATGAACAGCAGGGAAACCTTGTTATTGTGTCAGTGGACGAGCTCTTCTCTCTGAACGTGACCAAAGCAGTGAGCCTTAAAGATGGGGATGGAACAGAGCTTTGGGAACCTTCATTTGTTTATGGGGTGTGACTCAAAATGAGAAGAAACAGCTATAAAGATAACCCATTAATAATTGGGGCATGAAATGTACCAATTGTGGATTTAGAGAAATTGGCAGTAGTGAAAAATGAAGTGGAAGGCATGAAGAGTGATACCATTTGGCATTGTTGTTGTTGTTGTTGTTGTGAGATTCCATTGAATAAGTTCTGACCCATAGCAAACTTTTGCCCAGCAAAATGAAACACTGCCTGGTCCTGCACCATCCTCTGCTCAAGTGAGCTGAAAATAGAGTGACCTGGCCATTTTTAATCAGAAAATCACATGGCTTATTAAAGGCAGCACATTCATCAACAAAAAAGGATATATGAAGATCTATCTTGGGCTGAGCCCTGGTGGCGTCAGTGGTGGAGTGCGGGACTGCAGCCCGCGGGCTTGGTGGTTCAAATCCAGCGGCGGCTCTCAGGAGCAGCACTGGGTAGCGCCCACGACCACCAGAGGCAGTGATGCCCACAAAATTAAAAAAAAAAAAAAAAGAAGAAGAAGGTCTATCTTGAAGTGCGATGCTATCTTCAGTAGGATAATATCTGTCAGCCTACAGGGAGCACCAATTAATATAAGTCTGATTCAGATTTATGCACCAACCACTAATGCTAGTGATGAAAAGAATATAGAACTATATCAACATCTTC
The DNA here is from genome assembly GCA_004026705.1 of Nesogale talazaci. Classification (NCBI taxonomy): domain Eukaryota; kingdom Metazoa; phylum Chordata; class Mammalia; order Afrosoricida; family Tenrecidae; genus Nesogale; species Nesogale talazaci. The sequence goes on along the minus strand of PVJH01012947.1, from coordinate 47,070 downwards.
CGCCTAAGATTGATCGAACATGTAATCAAGATGCAATGGCAATTGCCATGCAAAAATTGGCATCAAAGAGGAAGGAGAAATAGTTGGAAAATATGGCCTTGATGATAAAAATAAAGCTAGAGCTCTCATGATAGAATGTTGCAAGACCAACAACTTCTTCATTGCATGACTTTACCAACAAGAGGAAAAGTGACCTGGATCTCACTAGATGGAAGTACACAGGAATCAAATGGAATATATCGGTGGGATATGATGGAGAATTTCAATATCAGCAATGAAAAGGTAATCCGGGGCTGACTGTGAAACAGATCATCAATTGCTCATATGCAAGTTCAGGTTGAAGCTGAAGAAAATTAAAACAAGTCCACGAGAGCTAAAATACAACCTTGAGTCTATCCCCCTTGAACACATGTGGCACACTGAACTCGAGCAACACAAAATTACAAAGACAAAATGAGTGGTGGGATGACATGAAGAACATCATATACAAAGAGCACAAAAAGTCATTGAAAAGACAGAAAGAACGTCTGTGAAAGGTAGGCTTGTTGTCCCAACATGGCCAAAGAAGATAGGTAGATTTGTTGTGACAACATGGCCAATGAAGGACAGAGATATAAATGGCTCAGCGATCCCCATCCTTGCTCTTTTGCTGTTGGATCTGCAGACCAGCTGGCTGCCTTGCTTGTCCTGTGCCTCAGATCTCCAAGCGACACTACCCGTGGGACACCTAACCTGTGGACTGTTCTGCTGTGAGTTGAAGTTCCTTCAAACCCTGCTTTGCCACACTCCTGGAATATACATCTCATGAGCTGGGGGATGTTGGATGCTGTCATCTGGCTTATTGTTGGTGACCTGCTTTGCTGTTTGCTGCTTGTGGCCAGATAGCCTGAATTGCTCTACAGAGGACTACTCGGTGGCCCTCAAGACTCAAAGGACTACCAGTGTACTATCTGTCTCATGCAAGTGAGTTGCACCAAGCCATTTATACTGCTTTATAGATTAGTTAACGGTTTATTTCTTCTTAGATATCTTCTATCTATATATATAGAAAAAATTACTAGTGTCCTGGTTTTGTTTCTCTACTGTATTGGTCTGGGTAGACTAGAAGAACAAATTTCAGAGACATGCATATAGATATAAGGAATGGGTTTATATTCAAAGGAAACAAGACATTGAGAAAACATCCCAGCCCAGTCCAGCTCAAAGTCACAAGTTCGATATTAACCCATATGCCCAATATCAGTCCATAAAGTCTCCTTCCGACTCACAAAGTCACAGGTCAGTGGCTACAGAGTCCCGGCACTGACAGGAGTCTCCCCATGGCTCCTTGCTTCCAGGGCTCAGGGCCCATCAACAGCATCCTGTGGTGGCAGAAGCAACTCATCGCTGTGAGAGGCCTCCATGTGGCTGCCCCAGTCTCAGAGGTCTGGCTCCATCAGGGCAAAGCCGTGTGGTCTCTCCGCCGGCTACTCCAGCCTCCTAGACTCTGCCATTCTGTGTAGCCTGTGATTAATCATCTCTGAAACTAACTCCCAACAACTGGGGAAGATACTTCTCATCTTCACAAGGGAAATACCTCAAGGTTTCCCTGGAGTCTCAGGAGAAAGCCATGCCCACACAGAGGCCTCATCGTCTACTCAATGGCTATCTCCAGAGTAACAGGCCAGACTCCACCCCTACATTTCGATCATAAAATTAACATAAGCACATGACCGCCACATCTAGAGAACCCTAACACAAGGTCCAACACAATTTCAGTAGAGACTCTTGAAGGTAGAGGCGCTAAAGCACCTTGAGGAAAGGGTGAAGTAAAAGAACTGAAGAACACAAATTTTAAGGATGTGCTTAAAGAGACGATGTAAGACACGATGATGAAATGCACAAAGACCTGGGTTCAGAAAACCCAACAACTATAACACACTCAGCAGATCTCAAGCTTAAAGAACTGAAGGAAAAACTCAAGGTTAGAGCTGCAATATTTCATGGGGAAAATACTGAAGAAGGCTGGAAGCAGCCAGAAAAGATGGAAGGAATACACAGAGTCACTGTATCAAAGAGAATTGGTCAACATTCAGGCATGTAAGGAGATAGCATATGGTATTAAAGGAAAAAGCAAATGGTGTAGAAGGAAGAAGTTTAAGATACATACAAGGCATGAGCAAAACAAACAAACAAACCCATCCCTGTCATAGAGTCACAAGTAAGACCCCAGAAATTGATAGAATGCTCATTGAAAAGTTTCAACAAGCTGATGCAGTGCTGGAAGTGCTCATTTGTCTATGTCAAGAAGTTTGGAACACAGCTACCTGGCCAATGGACTGGGAGACATCCATATTTATACCAATTCCAAAGAAAGGTGGTCCATCAGAATGCACAAATCATGTAACAATATCATTGCTACCACACACAATTAAAGTTCTACTGAAGAGCATTCAAAAATAGTTGCAGTTCATTTATAAGGCGCTGTCTGAAATTCAAACTGGAATCAGAATGAGAACGTGGAACAAGGCATATGATTGCTGATGTCAGATAGAGCTTGGCTGAAAGCAAAGAAGACCAGAAAGATGTTTACTTGTATTTTATTGACTATACAAAGGCATGTGACCAAGGCATTTTTTATGTAGATCATTTAAACAAAACACCATGGATAACAGTTTAAAGAATGAAAATTCCATAACAATTTCATTGTGCTCACGCAGGACCTGCACAGAGATCAAGAGGCAGTCTTTTGAAAAGCAGGAAAGGTGTGTGTCTGGGTTATATCCTTTCACGATACTTACTCAATCTGTATTCCATATAAATAACCTGAGAAACTGGAAAGGGAAGTCAGGGTTGGAGGAATGCTACATATCATATGCCTGTGATCTGCGTATCAACAAGTAAGAGAACAAGCTTGCTGAAAGGCAAGGGGACTTCAAGCATTTACTGATAAAGACTAAAGTCTTCGGTAAGGATTACTCAATATAAATAAAATAAAAATCTTCATAACTAGATCGATAAGCAGCACCATGAAGCTTGTCAATAGGACTGTCTCACAGGGAAGGGCCGTCTCCTTCAGTTGAGCAAGAAAATGAAAAAAGAAAACCCAAGAAGAATTGATGCCTTTGGAGTATGATTGAGTGAGGAACATTGAGTATACTATGGACTTCCAGAAGAAGGAATCACCTGGTCTGCAAGAAGTACAGCCAGAATTCTCTTTAGTGTAGACAGTGCTGAAATAAATACTGTGGTGGTTATATGATCTGGTGTCAACTTGTGACTATTAAGAGAGAAGGGGCGGAGTCTAACCTGTCAGTCAGGTCACAGCCCGATGACCTCATTTGGAGGCTCAATGGAGATAAATAGCTCAACTGAAGGAGCCATCACTTCCCTGTGAGACAGTCCTGCTGACAAGCTTCATGGAGCTAAGCTGATGAAACCAGAGCCCTGGACCTGTCACATAGAGACCCATGCCAGGGCTGAGATGTTTCCACCACCACTGGATCCACAAGACTTTCCGCCCACTGGCCTGTGATCTTCCATTGCATGTGTTGCATGAGTCCAAATTGGAATTTATAGACTGACATCAGACTTAGGGGCTAACACCAGTCTTACGGACTTGATCTGGACTGGGCTGCATGTTTTCTTAATATACAATTGTTCTTTTATAGAGAGCTCTTTCTTGCACAAATATGAGTGTCTCTGAATTTGTTTCTCTAGTCTACCCAGAGTAACACAAATACTATTTATCTGAGTCCCCATTTTCAAGTCTTTGGGGTACCTACCTGTGAGTGGCATTGCTGGGGGCAAGAGGTTCTGACGAGAAGCACTGGTTGCATAGTGGTGATGCATTGGGTTGCTAACCTCGCGGTCAGCAGTTCAAAACCACCAGCCACTCATCCTGGGAAAAGCAAGGCTTTCCCCTCCCCCAAAGAGTGACAGTCTCCTCACAGGGGCATTTCTCCCCGGTTCTATGGAGTCACTGTGAGTCTGCCCTGACTTGAGGGCAATGAGTTTGGTTTGGAGTTAAGGCTGAATTTTCTGAGGAATTACCAGACTGTTGTCCCCACCAGCTATGCCATGTTGACACCGGCAATTGGGCGTTCCAATTTCTCCACATCCCCACAACGCTTGTCATTTTTCATCTGCTGAACTGTTGAAAAGCAGTCTTTCTCTTCTCCGTGCACGCCCCCTTAGGCCATGCTCTAAGTCTCATCCATATCGCTGCATCCAGGGATCCCAAGGTTGGCCTAGGGTACACCACCATGGCCACCGCCACCGCCACCCCGCCCTGGGAGGAAACTCTTCAACACCTGAGCCATGAAAAGTGGGCTCTCTAACAGCTACATCCAACCAGCTCCCTCCTAGCCCAGGGCCACCTCCTCAGAGGGACTCGCTTCCCTGACCGCAGGGAGCGAGGGGAGAGAACAAAGAGGGCCATGGGCTTGGGCCCAGCTTTTTCCAAGAGGCAACTGCAGGGCAGGGTACAGGTCACTGCCCTGTGGTTTTCCCTCGTGACCCCACCCAATTCAGACCTTGAGGCTGATTCCACCACCCTGCCCCCAGCACCGCCCAGTGCCTGCTGAACAGTATCCTCAGCCTCCCGCCTCACTCTGGGCTGGCCTACTGGCTGAGGCCGGTCAGGGCCGGGTAACCCCCCTCCCAGACCAGGTCCTTCTTAATAACCCTCTGAAAGAGGAAAGCAAACTAACATCCCCTGTTCTGCTTTGATGAACTGACCCTGCTTTTTCCAGTCACAAGGGCAGACTGAGGCCAAATTTTCCATGGGGTTGGGGGTAGGGCGGGGGCGGGGGGTGGGGAGAAGGCAGGCGCAAGGGCAGGGCAGGGAGGAAGGGGTGGCCACAGGGGCTGTCTGCCTGCCACCCTGCCTTCCCTGGTCTGAATTAGTGGGTGCCCTAAGCAAGAGCAGATGCAGCCTGCTCCCCAAGCCAGGCCAGGCTGGCTGGGGGAGCCCCAAGGAAAGAAAGGCAGGGAACATTTCTTTTTAATGGGAATCAGATTTGAAAGGAGGGGAGGGGATGAGAATTAGAGGGGAAAGAAACCGCAGAAATCCCAGCAGAGCAGCTGGAGCCCTGCCCAGCATGGCCTCCCACGATGGGCCAGCCCAGGACGGTCCAGACACCACCCAACGCACCTCCCTCCTGCTGCTGTCACCAGGCTGCCCGTGAGCTTGGCCAAGTGCTGAGTCTCTCTGCCTTCCCACCCATTCCCACACCAGCCCTGAGGGAGATTAGGCCATTGTCACTAGCCCACTCCCCTGAGAGCACCAAGGCTGGGTGATTAATCCCAGGCCCTACAGAAGGGATATGGAGAAGGAGAGGCCTGGGCTGTAACTGCTGTGTTAAAATCACCAGGTCCCACCAGGATGTGGAGAGATTTGCATGTATTTGCTTAAGTTATGCATCAGTACAGACTCTTTGCCTATATTTAGATGCAATGAAATAACTTTCTACTTTTTTTGAAAACTGAGATGAAGGCTATTTTAAGGTAGCCAAAGGTTACCTATCGATGTATAATGCATGCAAAGCTGTATGGAGATTCACACAATTCCACAGACAATCTTAGAACCATTCAGAATCCCAGAGAAAGTTCTTTTCCCTTGCCACCCCCCCTTCAAAGGAGAGAAATCATAGTTTCATCACTAAGAGGATCAGAGGCAGGTATGAGTGCACCACACTGGGTCACTGGGTGTCATTGTGAGAGAGGGTAACCCTGAGACGTCCGTACAATCATTGTGCAGTGTTCCAGAAAACATCGATTACTTTTTCTGAGAAAAATCCTTGTCCTTTGTTACAATGACGATGCTTTCCATAAGCCCAGCCTGCATGTATCAGTATCGCAACAAGGCTGAAACTTGAGGCTGGTTTGCTTTTTGAACATCTAGTGTACTCAGGTCAGAGCCGTCATTATTAACAAATTATAATGACACGGCAAAAATGCCATAAACATTTTGTTTTCAATGTTGTCGGTGTTTTAGCAGTTGCTACTTTTATCCAAAAAAAAAATTGTTATACTTATGTCGATAACTTTTTGGAGGATGAAGTCATAATTTTAAAAAAATGTAGGAGGAAAAAAATGTTAATGTTTCTTCTCAGTTGCTAATCATGATGTAACTCACTGTGTCATTTTTTGGTAGGTCGCGATTCATATCCACCCTGTGCACACCAGATGAGAAAGCTGCCTGATCCAGCACGACCCTCCCAATTATGCTTATCCCTGAGTCCCCTGCTGCAGTCACTGTGTCCATCCACTTTTTCCGGGTTCTTCCATCTTTTTATCTCTATATAAGCCTGAACTCCTTCTCCAGGGACTGGTCTCTCTTGACAACATGCCCCCAGTCTGTGAGGCAAAAGCTTGCCATCCTTCCCTCCAAGGCGCCTTCTGGCTGGACTTCTGGTCTCGAGTCTGAGTTAAAACCTGTCCACCACGGGCGACACGGTTGGTCTAGCATACCTTCCGGCAAAACAAAAGCTGACAGACAGATGGTAGAGTTAAGCCCTACGGCAGTGACATGCTTTGGCATATAGGAAGCATTGGCCCTGGTCTCTGGGTAAATGAAATAAGGCAAAGAAAGAAGGGACCATTCTGATTTGGGCCTCCAAGAAATGCATCTCTCCTCTGCGTGGGATGTTCATAGCATTGTCTGCGCGTATGGAGGACCTGCTGGACACCAGACACCGTGCTGGCGGGAGGGAGACAAACAAAAGCTAAACTCCCATATGGGACCTCTCAGTGCCCAACACAAATGCCTGGAGTGACCCAATCTCTATGAAATGATGCGTGTGAGTATGTGCAGGTATGAGCCGGAGAAGAGACGCTGAGCCTAGAAAGTGGGGATGGGAGTTCAAGGAAATTTTCCAGGTGAAAAAGAAAACAGAGAATTTAAAGGGTGAGTGAGCATGGGAACTGGGTACTGCCATGGAGGGGGTGCAGGCAGCACCGAGCTGTGGACGAGAAAAATGGAAAGGAGGCTGGGCTCAGGCCGGGGAGGGCCTACATGGCTGCTAGGGGAGTGCCTCAGAGACACTGATGGGTTTTCAAATGAAGAATGGCAGTACCTGTGCAGGAGTACACCTGGCCTCACCGTGGGGCTGGCAGGCTGGAAGGAGAAGGCAAACAGCCAGAGAAACAAAGAAGGTCTGAGCAAGGACACCGCCCCACGGGCGGTGAAGCGGGCCTGAGAAATATCTAGAAGGTTGTTCGGAAGGACCTTGTCAATTGGTAGAGCTGTAGGGGAAGAGAAGCGTGTCAATTCTGACTCAGCAGCCTCCAGTCTGGTAGGGTAGAATGGGGCTCTTTCAAGTTTCCCATGACTGGCTTTGCTTTGTTTTGTGTTTTCCTGGAAGTAGATCGCCAGACCTTTCTTCCGAGGTGCCTCAGTTAGCAGCTGAAGGCATGAACCACTGACAACACCTGGGGAAGGGGACACTGAAGAGGACCGAACCGCGTTGAGCTTGCAGCAGGCAGAGTTTGCTTGGTAGAGGAGACCTGGAAGCCAGAAAGGATGAGGCTGTCTTCGAGGCCAAAGAGAAGCATCTTCTGTCTGCTTTTCTTTTTAATCACCAAATAAAACTGTGAGGTGGCCCCTCGAGCTTGCCTCGATGGCTCCAAGACTGGAAGACATTTCTCTGATGGCCTTCACTCTCCCGCAACAATCTGCAGCCCTTGAGGATTTAATTCAATTCCACAAATGCTTATTGAACAGCTATGCCCCGTAAGGGAAGTGGGGAGAGAATAGATCTAGCAATTACTGTGTTCTTCAATTGTATTAGCAGAGTATTAAGTGCATTTGAATGGAATCTCATCTGAGTCCCATTCCCCTCAGTCCTGACGGGCAGAGCCCCAAGAGATCAAGGGGTCTCTCCATGTGGAAATGGTGGGAAAGGGGTGGAGGAGGAAGCAGACCTGGAGGTAGTGCTGTTTCTCTAAGACACAGGGTTGCTCAGTGGGCCCAGAAGTTTAAAGTGACTGATGCTCAAACTATTTACATCAACAAGGGGAAGTGTTGGGTTATTCAACGAAAAAAGCTCATGAGTCAGCTGGCCCCAGGCACAACTGGATTCAGCAGCTCCAGGAAGGCTGTCGACTCTCTCCTGCACCTGTTCATCAAAGGTTGACTGTCTTATCCCATCCACGTGCCTCGTGGCTTTGTGTGTCATGATAACACTGTCCAGCACGATAGCTCTGGACTTCCACAGTCTGGGTTCAAGTCCTGACTCTACCACCTAACCAGCTGGGTGACTTTAAACCAGTTGTCTAGCCTCGCAGTACCCCTGTTTCCTCATCTTGAAAATGGCGATAACAATAGTATCTACTTCATAAACATCTCATATGGAGTTAAACACGACCATTCTTTCAATGCACTTGCAGTAACATCTGGCACAAAGCCAGCACCGCAACATGTTACCGATTATTGTTTCCAGATCTGCTTCTTTAAAGGTAGGTCTCATCCTCCCCTGCTATATTCCTTCCTCCAAGCTGCCAAGGCAGCCATAGGCAGGCTCAATTTATATTAACAAATCTCCAAGCACACTCTGATGGGTGCTGCTTAGGTCATGGGGTCTGTCTTTGCAGTTGATCTGAGGCCAGGCGATGGCATGTCCTCACTGGCCTTCCTGCATCTTCCACACGTCTTTGGGAAGGTCTTGGGAGGATACCATGATTAACAGCCAGACTTGGATCAAATCTAGGTAGAACAAGGAGGATTCTTTAAAAGGGGAGATGCTGTGCAGATGAATCACAGGTGTCCAATGAGTTCTGTGCTCATTGCTTTTATGGAGGAATGTGACAAGAAAAAAGATAGGCAACGTTCCTTGCGAACTTCCAGTCAGATAGAGAAGATGAATCTAAGATACGCATCATTAGTCTAGAAGGCAGACCAGGATAGGTATCACAATAGAAAAAACTTTATAAGTTTGGGCAAAGAAGAGTTCACATCTAGTGGCTGACTCTGAATGAGCTGTCTGGGCTGGCCTCTGAAGCATGGGTGGGACGCTGGCTCATGGGGGCAGTCTGTGTTTGTACTAGTGATCTGGTTAGAAAACCATGAAGAGCTGGTCTTCACCAGAAAATTTATTTTCTCACAAATTAGAAGGCCTGATTGAAGGCATCAACTCTGGGAGAAGGCCTTCTCGCTCTCTGCTCTGCGAGAAGGTCCTTGTGTCTTTTTAGCATCTGTTGGTCCAAAATTCCCAGACTCCTAGATGACCTTAAGTGGCATGACACCCCTCTCCCCCTCTCCATGCTTGCTTACTTGTTTCATTTATGTCTCAAAGGACATATACACAAGTGATTCACATAATGGAGAAAATCCACTCCCAAATGGGATTATAACCACGAAGATAGGATTTACTAATCACATGGGCTGGGAAGGGCAGAGACACAAATCCATAACAACGTTGGGTGGTCAAGAAAAGCAATGGTAAAGGACTGGGGAGAGGGGGGACACCTCAGCGGATGAGACAGAATACAAAGAGCCACCGTGAGAGAGAAGGCTATAAAATTGGGCTAGCAACAGCACACAAAAGATAGGCTGCAGTCCAGAATCATTAGATGATGGAGCTAGAAGGAAAACAGCTATACATAGATATTTAATTACCAAGATTGAGACCAGGGTGTGCATGGCACGGAACAAGACTGTGAGTCAGATGCTGAGGTCATCTTGAAGGTTCTGGAAGTATGAGCATCATTGCCAGGATGAGTGGAAGCCAGGAGGGGTAGATGGCCAGATGGCAAAGATTTTTTTAAAGAAGAATCTACATTCTTGATCCCTAATACCTTCCAAAGACAGCTATAGAACTTCTCAGAACTCCAATTAATCCTAGAAAAGTTGGCTTTCTAAAAGTAAATTTATTTCTAGAACAAGTATGCAACTATTAATTCATTCATTTAACATTAAGTGGGCTTTATGCTAGTGTCTGAGGACACAGCTGAACAAAACCTGATCTTGCTCTCATGAAGTCCACTGCTGAGAGCAAGCTAGCATGACGTTTCTATGAGCAGGTCACATGCTACATTGAATACTCTTCACCAGTTCCTAGTCAGGTTCCCACTGGGCTGGGCATTCCAGGCAATAAGCATTCATTGACCGATTAACTGTATCTCTACTGTCAGTGTCCACTTGGATCGACAGACTTCATGAAATAACTTAATTTCATGTGTGCACTGTTTCGATGTGTAGTCTCGTGCCCTGGTGAGGTGCGAGAAGGAAGCTGACAGAGCCCTCTTCATGAAAGCAGCTGCCATTGGACAATACTAGAAAGGGCATGGCTCTGTCAGGGGAAAAGTCAGATTTTATGTAGGAAGGAAAGAATTAGAAGAGATAAAACTCACAAGTGAAGACATCCAATAACCATGCAGATGTGGAAAATGAAGGGGTTGAGGTGACGGGGGAGGAGGACATGGGTATGTGAGCCCCGTGATGATGGGGAGTGATGACTGTGCCGAGACTGAGTATTCATGGACAGGGACCAGGAAAGAGGGTGGGGCTTAAGGAAGCTGCTGGTTAGGAGCTGGTGGTAACAGGAGGGAGAAAGGACACAACTGAGTGGGGAAGTTTTATTGTAGCAGATGTTGGGGAATAAAAATAATGTGAGAGTTAGGTTTTGTAGCAACTTGGCTGGGTCAAGAGACAGTTGGGGTTTCTCCCATGATGTGACCTCACACATCTACATGATGTAATCTTCTATGAACAGACAGCAGGGGTGGGGAGACTGGGATGGGGTGCTACCCCTTCATCAGATCATAGCCCAGATATAATTGGAAGGAAGTTTCCCCAGGGGGTGTGGCCTACTCCTACTAAAGCAGAACCTAAGGGAAGGCTTCTTCTCTCTTGCTTCCCTGGATCCTGCAACTATCTCACCCACCTCCAGTTCTTTGGGCTGGAGCCAACACCCCGCCATATTGCTGTGCACCATTTTACCTTGCAGGTTGACAAGCGTGACCTGTTGACTATGAATTCATGTGATTTTCCTTCTTCTTGGTTCTGCAGCCTCAGCAACTCCGAAAGTCAGGAAAAGCCTCCAACCTAACATCTGACCCACGTTCATAAACCAAACTGGATGTCCCCAGGTCTACAACTGCATAAGCCACTTTCCTGAAATCAACTTCATAGATTGCTGGTTTTGTTCCTCCAGAGCACCCAGCCTAACACAGAGAGCCAAGAGTTCTCAAACACACTGTCCATCAAGAGGTGGGAGTGTTGACCTGTGGCTGGTCAATAGAATTCAGCAAAAGTCATGCTACGGAAGTCCCATGACTGGCTGCCAAGAGGCCTCAAGGTGTCCTTCTTGACCTGCTGGAGCTCTGAGTAAACTTGTTTCCCAGGCTGACCGTCAGCAGCCTGAGTTCATCACCTTTGAGATCCTGGCATCTCTCAGTGCTGAGCCCAGGTAGGCCACCATGGAGCCCAACCTTGGGTACCCCATCCATCCACCTTCTTGGTTTCTAAGAGAAGTTTATGGAGTTTTACCTCTAAAACACCATCCTGGAGTGACTTTTTAATTTTTGCTTCATGCTTGGAAGCCAATTTGAACTTCTCATGGTACCCTATGGGAATTTTGGAGGGTTTCCTGAACTCACATCGTTCCTCCAAGATGGTCTTGGGACCTTCTTGAATGAGCATCTCCAGATAGACCATTGTACGGTCCTCCACATCCACCATACTGCTGAAAGGATAAGGTTCTCCAAGCACACTGTGCTGTTCCTTTTATCTGAGAATCTGGGGGGTTCTTGACTGGGGCATCCCTTGAACTCAGTCTTTTGTCCCAGTTACTGCTGCAGACCTTTAATCTTCCCTGGGCCATTCCCTTCTCTTTCTCTCTTGACTTACATTCAAGGTCTTCCCAAGACACTTTTGTTAGGGATTGAATTATAGCCCCACCACAAAACAGGTGTTTTCTATCCCCAAGCCTATAAAAGTGATCCCATTTAGGAACAGGGTTTCCTTTGTTATGCTAATGAGGCCACACAAATGGTCCATTTGGAAATATAAAACCGAACCAATTAGCCAAGTAAGCACAGAATAAAAGAAGCAAGAGTGAAGAAAAACAGATTCCACTTGGTTGTTCAGGGAATACCTAGAAGAAAGTGGGGAAAGGTTTCCATCCCAAGTGGACAGAGAGCCTTCCTTTGGGGCACCCTGACATGGGACATCTATCCTTCCAAACTTTGAGAAAATCATTTTCCATTATTAAAGCCACTCCTTTGGTGTTTCTGTTATACCAGCACAAGAAAACAAAGGTAACTCCTAAGCCCTTTGTAGGAAAGTCCAAGTTTAGGGACAGACATTCTAGGAATGGATCAAGCCAAACTGCAGGGGATGATGGGAATGATGGGAAGATGAGAAAGAGACTAAAGGGGACATGATGGGTAGCTAGATTCAGGGACAGGGGGTTGTCCCTCCCATGCTTTCAAAGGCCCCCTTAGAGGAGGTTGGGAAGGACTCAGACAACATATAGACACCTATGAAGACCCCAAATTGAGCATGTTCAAATTCAAGCCCCCAGACAGGTGAGAGATACACCTGGATGACCCAAAATAGGCCCAGGCCTAGCACATTACCCAGGTGGGCTTAACACAGCCAATGGGGTCAATCATTGGCTGCCCCAGCCAGGGCTAAAGACAGGAAGCACCTTCTGGGCCTTCCTCTTACTCTCCCCCCAGTCTGGCCCTCTCTGGCCCCACTCCTTCTCCCTCAACCCCTCGGTTCCTGGGATCCCTCCCCCAGTTCTGCATAGGAGGTTGTTCATGGCCAGTTGTGGGCTCCAACACGTGCACTCTTTCGAGAGTGTAAAACCTGAACCTTCTCCCGTCCTGTCTCCCGCACTTGGATTACAAAACCGGCTCAGCATGAATTCTCTCTCTCACGAAGCCAAGAACCAAGGTACGACCCACTGAAGAAATGTCACAGAAGGAAGCAGGTTGCCTTGCCTGGCTGTTCCCCATCGCCAGCTTCCCTCCTCCACCCTCTCCTCCTGGAAGATCAGGCTGACCCAGCAGGTTCCTCAACGGAAGGGTACGCAGGTAACACTCACCATTTGCCCAAGCCCAGGCTGGGATTGACAGGCCACCCAATTCCTCTCATTGAACAGTCAAGAGAACTAAGCCTCCGAGGAGAAATGAGACTCTGACAATTTCATAGAACTTGGTGTGCGGCACTCCCGGTCCTGCTCAGCTCTTCCCTCAAGTCTCATTGTCTAGTTGAGGTACATCGTCCACACCCACAGGTCTCTCCAAAGTTCCACTGACTGTGGGCCCCTGGACAAGGGTCCCACCTGACTCACTCATCATGCAAAAGGCTCTGCGGAGAGCATGGATTGACAGCTACCCACTGAAGCCACCTGTGGCTTTGTCAGCCTTGGTCCCATCTGTCTGGATGGACATGTGGTCTCTGTTCTGGAGGGTGTCAGTGTTGGCGGGGCATTCGAGAGCATGTCCACGTCCGAGGTGACAGGGCGGCCCCCTGCGGCCACAGGAGAGGCCACCCCGCGTGTGAGCAGACCAACCACGCCCCGTTCCCTTTCCATGTCTCTGTTCTGATGGGTCTGCAAAAGTCAGACGTCATCCGTAATGGTGTTCAGGTGAAACCGTTTACAGAGTGCAGGTCCTGAGCTCGGACCAGGCAACACCAAGATAAATGTACAGCGATGTACGTTCCACGAAGAACCGACACACAAACGAACAAGCACGGTGCCATCCAGTCTGTTCCAGCTCATGGAGACCCTGGAGGACTGTCCCCCGCCCCACCCCACACACGATGGTGATCCTTAGAAGGGCAGAGCGCCACACCTTTCTCCCTCAGAACAGGATCCAAGTGCCAACCTTTCTGTTAGCAGCTGAACGCTCAACCACGGTGTCACGGGGCACCTTTCTACAAGAGGACGGCTGTGGAAACCATGTGGGCACTTCTCCTTGTCTCTCATGCCATTGTGGTCTTCACGGCAGCCGGTTTGGTCGGGGGAGGATGAGACATTCACTGCAACCCTGTTTGTCCCACTGCCCCGACAGGGGGTCAATGCCCACTCCCTATGAAGGGAGCGGGGTAAAACTTCCCCTGGGGGTTTCTGAGACTGTAAATCTTTTTTTTTTTGGGGGGGGTGGGCATGACTGCTATCCGGTGGTGGGAGTAGAAGGCCCAGCCCCACTGCTGGAATTGAACCTCCGTCCCAGTGGGCCGCAGTCCCGCGCACAACCACTACGCCACCGGGGCTCAGCCCGACTGTAAATCTTTACAGGAGGAGAAGGCCTCCTCTTTCTCCCATGGCGCTTCTGGTGGTTTCAAACTGCTGACCTGGTGGTAGCAGCCCAATGCTTAACCACCATGCCACCAGGGCCCTGTTTGTGGGAATTCAAAGCGGCCCAGAAACGAACAGTATATGTGGCGCGTGCACACGAAGGAATACAATGGCATGCAAAGTCCTCGTGGCAGCGTGCAGAAGTCTGAAATACTCCCACTGAATGAACAACGTGACAGGAGAGATTTCAGGCGCTCGCCCAATGTCGACTCAGAACACAAGCCCCCAGAATGAGACCAGGCGTGTCTGTCTCAAGGCTACACACATATCTCATTCACGTATGGAAGGAAGAGTGGGAGAAGACTATGTTCATGCACTCGAAGGCGTGTCTATGGCGAAAGGTCCAGCGAGCGGGAGGGAGGAGAAGGAGGATGCGATACAATGACACACAGGCTTCCCAAACATTGGTGATTTCGGGAGCAGGATCCACTCCGGGCGGCCAAGGCACACAGGCCGTCAGAAAGACTCCTGAGAGGTCTTTGTCTCTGGGGAAAATGTTGGGGCCCCGAGCTCGATGAAGAAGCTAGCCCTGAGCCCAGACAACGGTCACACCTTCTTTCTTCACTTGCTCCAAACTCCCCAGGTCCTTCCTCGTCTGATCCAGTGACTCAGCCATTCTTCCTCCTCCACCACAGCTACTAGAAGCCTCTTCTTCTCCGTCAGCCAAGCTACCCACTGCCCGCTGCTGGTTCTCCTACTGCCACTGACAGCCTCTCCTCTCCTCACGTCGCACTCCGGGGCCACTTGACCAAGGAGAAAAGGGGGATGGGAGGCCCAGTGAGCATGCTTTGAAGTCGGAGAATCCTGAGTTCAAATCCAGTATCAGCAATTGCCCTGAGAACCCAGGTAAATGACGTGAGCACACAGCATACCTGGGAAACTAATACCTGGGTGGATGGGGGCGGAGGTCGAGCAGACTGCAGAAACCATCGAGGGCAGGTTATTTGCATAAAGTTGTGTACTGTGTGACCTGAAGTCATAAAGATATGCTACGATGGGCGAAGAGTTCCCGGGGGGGGTGGGGGGGGTGGGGGGGGGGGTTGGATTTTAAGTCTACCTACAAGTATCTTAGAAGAACACCCTGGAGATCTAGGCCAAGGCTCACATTTGTACTCCGACACACACGAGTCCGAATCTTACGGGGGAGAATGACGTAATCTCTCTGAACTTCGCTCCTGCTATTAGCTACATAGCCCAGCAGAGTTGTGAGAATTAAAGGGGCTGGTGTAGAGCAGTCATACCACAGAATGGTCACTCCTCGGGTGCTCTTCATGGGTTGTTTTGCTTTATGTTGCTTTGCTTTTCTCACGATGTTTACTTGTTGAGGTTTCTGCGGACCATAAACACATATGCAGCAAAACCTTGGCCATCTTCACAGCAGACTCCCACTCTCTAGACCCAAAGTCTACGGAGCAGCAGTTCTCAACCTGCGGATCCAGACCCTTCTGGGAGTCAAACAACCCTTTCACAGGGTCATCCAATTCATGAGAGTGATGAAGTAGCAACAAAAATAATGTGATGGTTGGGGGTTACCACCCCATGAGGGACTGTATGAAAGGGTTGCGGCCGGAAGAGAGTGGAGAGCCTCTGCGCTAGATGGATCCTATGGAGGAAGACCAGTGGCACTTGGAGAGCATCTCCCCTTCAGGTGTAGTCTCCCTGTCCGGCCTCCTCACTTACCTGCCACTCTTCCCATTGTGCTTGTCTCCCATTGCAATGCCGCCCACCTTTCTCCTGAAAACCTTAAAGAGACCAGCCCAGTGGGGCCTCTTGTCCACATCTGATGGCTCCCTTCTTCAGCTGGAAAACAAGTTAGCATAATGCTATGCTAATGATTGCCTCCAGAGCATTGTGGCAATGGCTAGTCTTTCTAGAGTTCTCTTTCCCTGCAGTGTCCATGCAGAACGGTGGTAGATGGGGGTGGTTGAGGGCTTCGAGGGGAGGAGAGAGACACCGCTTGGCCTGATTCCGAGTCTGGCGTGGGGGGTGGGCAGGGTGTGAACACTCAGCTGAGATGCTTGGTTGGTCAAACTCCAGAGCTGGATATTGATGTGAGTTGTTTCCTCCTCGGCTTTCGGAATGCCTCTTCTGATGTCCCCGCTTCAGCTACAACCATCCCCCACCGAGACAGGGAAAAGCTCATGGCCATGAAGCTGATTCCACTGCATTGCCACTCTGCAAAGCTGGGTAGACCTGCCCCCGTGTATAACTCTTTATGGGAGTAGAAAGTCCTGTCTTTCTCCCAAGGAGCCGCTGGTGGTTTTGAACTACTGACCTTGTGGTTAGGCCAAAGTATAATCACTATGCCACAACAGCAAAAGACGTGTTGGTCCTTAGATAGATGGACACTAGAATAAAGGTACCACAGAAAAATCTTCCTTTGTATCAATCTTAAGGACAGACCAATAGGAAACAGTGCGTGATCTTACCACAAGATGGATTCAGGAAGGTTTAACAAAGACACTGGTCCAGCTGAAAGGAAGTACTTTTTTGGGGGGGGCTTTATTGGGGGCTCTTACTGTTCCTATCACATCTCATACATCGATTGCATCAAGCATCTTTGTACATAGGTTACCATTATCATTTCCTAAATGTTCACTTCCTATTTGAGCCCTCGGTATCTATCAGCTCCTCTTTTTTCCCATCCACCACCCTCCCCACCCCCCGACACTCACACATGAGAAGCACTTTGGGTACAATTTCATTCCTGAAGAAGCACTCAGAGTACCTGCTTCTCTTTTGAATGTGGGACAGACCGACCCGAGACAAGAAATGGATTCAAATTGTTTTGCTCTTCCGTCTTCCAGGCAACTCGGGAAGGTAAAGAAGAAAGGGGTGGTGGGGATCCCAATTTTAGATTAGGATCCTCTTGTCCTGCGATCAGCGGGGATAGTAAACAAACTGGAGGAGGGCTCCTCACCCCCTCCGGGCTCTGGTATAGGAGCAGAACTCAGCAACAGTCACCGTAGGCCTCAATCACCATGGTCTTCCGTAGGCTCCTGAGGTCTCTCAAAATACCCGCAGTCACAGGGGTGAAAGCTGGTTAGAAGGAAAGATGCAGACACACATCTTGAAAGGCCTGTGCTTTTAAAGTTGTAAACAAGTCCTTTCTTAATCCCATTGTAAACAGAGCTCTGACGTACATGAAAAGGGAGAGGGGAGAGAGGAGAGATGTCGTGAGTGTGCACCCACGAATAGCTTCAGCCAGTTTAGAAAGAGGAGTTTTGTAGACGCTGATTTGTTAAGCATCTCAAGAGGAAGTCCTTTTGGATTTAGCATATTCCTTAGATCCTCTGAGAGCAGTCTTTCTAAAAGGAGGAGCGGCCACACTGAGACGTGCACAGGGAGAAGTCCACGTGAAGAGGGAGGCAGAGATCATAGTGGGGTGTGACAGCAAGAATAGACAGCAGCCACCAGAAACTAGGAGAGAGATCCCAGAGCTCCCAGAAGGAAGCATCTGCCTGCCACTGTGTGTTCTACAAAGTACAAGTAAGTCCCTTCATTTTGGACTTCCAGTCATCAAAACTGTGAGAAAATTAATATCTGCTATTTGGAGTCTCCAAGTTTGTGGTCAGTTTGTTCCGGCAATCCCTGCAAATGAATACAAAGGAACCGAGGGGAAGAGTACTCAAGTGTCCCATCTTGTCTGGCTTCAAAGTGCCCTGAATAATATCTATCAAACTATTTCCTAGGTGTTAGGGTTCCCAGCACCTCCTGGTAGTGCTTCCTGAGAAGTTAGAGGTCCCATTACATGATATCCTTAATTCTCTGATTCTTCATAGCCACCCCTGGCACACACCACCCCAAATGGAGCCTTCCTCTGTGGCCAGTCAGTGTGGACTTGAAGAATTGCCCTCTCCTTTCTCTACTGCTACACCTACTCGCATATCTGCCCTCTGCTTGCTTGGCCCCTTAACCAGACAGACGGTGACCTCTTGAGATGCTCAGTGTAGTTGGTTATCAAGAGTCCTTCCCCAGCCTGGCTCCTGCAACCCCATTTCTCAAGCAGGTGGCTGATCCCGGAAAAGACCCAGTGATTTTTCTGGCTTGAAGGAAGCTGGGAACAGCTCTGTGCAGGGTATGGAGAAGTCAGATCAATGGACTTGATACTGCAAATCAAGAAGCCCAGAGAATCCTCCATACCTGGTAACCATATAGACACAGTACGTTGGGTCCACTGTCCTCAGTCCCTTCTATCAAGGTACCAAGAAAAGTTCTCTTCTTTGGAAGTGTGTGTGTGTGTGTGTGTGTGTGTGTGTGATGTTAGGAAGATGATGTTAGGAAGATCATGCAGACTAGACAAAGGGCCCCAGGCTCTGGCCTCCCAGGTGGCCATCCATAAGGCAGAGCTAGTGCTCAGAGGCCAGGCTGCATGCCCCAAGTGGCCCTTCCCTCCCCCCACATCCCTTTCCTCTCTTTGGAAACTCATAATTAGTTCTTAGACCCATGGAGGCATTTCAAGTTGATCACTTTCTTGAGGCTGCTTCGTACTTCCTCGGAGACGGAAGTTGGGGAGGGGAGTGCAAGAACCAGTGCTCTTGAGACTCAGCAAATCTAGAAAGATCAGAATGCGACCCTGGTCACCAGGAGCAGGAGGGAAGAGAAAGGGAAAGGGGGAGGACAGGGGCTCCACTAACACTGAGTTTCTATTTATAGGTGAGAAAATACACCAATGAAAGTTGGTGACCATTGTGCACTATAATGGAAGGGATGGGTTGTGTACTTGTGGGCAGATGAAGACTGTTGAAGGGCAAATGTATTATTTCTATTTCTGCAACAACAACAACAACAACAACATCAACAAAAAGAAAGGACTAGTCTTTTCTGTTCCCTTGGATAGGGTACCAGTTCTATTGCCTGTAGAGCTCAGAAGCAGAAAGGGAAGGGTGGACAGCTGTCCTCTTTCCCCAAACTTGGGTTCAGTTAGGGAGTTGTTGATTCTGGCCTTTGGCCTGTGCCTTAAAGCCTTGCTCTCCAGGGAGCTAAGGAGGGAGGGAGTCACTGAAGTGGCAGGGGTGGGAGTGACCGCGTTGCACAAGAGCTTAGAAGAGACTGAACAGCAGCAGCAAAGATCTCTGACTCTCTCTCAGTGAGTCAGGACACACTGGGACAGCCAAGGCGGTGGGGGCGGGGGAGGGGGAGGCTGTGAGCCTGCCTTTGGAACTGTTGGTTCCCTAGAGGCAGAAAACCACGCACAGCCAGGGAGGTGTGGGCCAGGCAGATCCAGTGTGTGGGGGTGTTGGGGGGGGGCGCGTAGAAGAGGGACAAGCCTGACTCAGTGAGCAATAGCCATGACATGGCCACCAACTCATTCATAGTCCAGACCTTCTGTTTCATTGCCCTTCCATCGCCACGGGTGTGTCAGACCATGTGTCCCAGTGCTGGAGTCAGGAAGACCACCACCAAGAGGATGGCAGTGCCCACCCCTGGGGGTGGGGGGTGGGACTGGAACAGAGCCTGTGCCAGACTAGAGCTGGCTTCTCCCCTCTTGGCCCAGCATCCCTTCTTACACTGGCACCTCCAGCCAGACTCAAGATGGGGGAATGTGAGCGCACATAGCCCAGTGGCCATACCCACTCCCTCCCCAGAACTTCTCACCTCCTACCTTCCACTTGCTACCTAAATATGTTCCAAAATCCCAGCCTGAGTCCCCTTCTTCCCTGGCCTCTGAGCTGTGTGTGACCACCATTCAGGCTTGCTGCCAGGACGGAGGCCTTGCACACATGGCTCTGCCCTGGGCTGCGAACCACTGCTACGAGTGGGCAGCTGGAATCCATCTGGAGGTGCCTCAGAAGAAAGGGGTGGTGGTCTGTTTTTGAAAAGTCACCACCATTGACACCACATGGATGCTCAATGACCAGAGAAAGGGAAAAACAAGTTTCAGGACACAAAAGGGCAGCATCCGAGCTGTTTGTTTTGAAAATTTACCCAATGAGGTCCTCAGAGACCCTGTGACTCTCCGGTGAAGGGATTTGAGTCCTCAAGATAAAAAGCCAGGGATCCAGAATGGCCCTCGCTCTGAGATCCAGATGGCCCAGGGGGTTGTTAGAAATCACCAGGATGTGATAGGTAGGTTTATTGTGCTAACTTGGCCAATAGGAATAAATGTGATCATTCAGGTTGAAGTTTGATTGGAGAGCAAAAAGATGAATGGCTCAGCAAGGTCCACCCCTCACTCTCGTGCTCTCTGGTGATCAGACCAGCAGCTTACAGCTGCTTTCGCTAGTTCTCTGCCTCAACTCGTGAGCTTCACTACCTGTGGGTCAAGCCAACCCATGGGTCGTGTCCTCCAAGAACTTGAGGGTCCTCCAAGACCTGCTTTGCCATGCTGATGGAGGGTACATTGTTTGAGCTTGAGGTTGATGGACCCCGTCGTCTTGCATTGCTTCAATGTGACACCCCATAACCCATCTGGGCCAGCTTCACTAAGTTCCTGAGTTGCTGACTGTTGGTGATCCTCCATGCTGTTTGCTGCCTGGGAGTGGACTGCCTGCATTGCCCGAGAGAAGACTCAGCTGTTTCCTTGACCTTGGACCCAGGAGCCTTCATAAGTTAAGGGACTTCCAGTACATTAACTGTTCTATGGAAGTGTGTTGAACTGAACCCTTTGTACTGCTATGTGGAATTATTAGCTGTTATATTTCTGTGTGCTGTGTGTGTGTGTGTGTGTGTATACATACCTTGGGGAACTGGCTTGGGGACAGGTGCTGTGGCTTATTGACTGGGGAGGGAAGTGTGTGATAGGGGAGGGCGTTGTACTAATTACTAATAAACATCTTTGGTTCTTAATGAACAGTCTCGGTTTTCCGCCTCCGACTTCATTCAGGCTCCTGCTGTGTAGGAATGGAGTTGTCCCAAAGTTTAGTAGGGGGTTTTGGGGGGGAGGACACTTCTCCTTTCCCTGCCAGTTACTTTGCTCTAAGGCAAAGAAAGAACCTGGGAGCCTGGGCCTCTTGGTATTCCTGGATAGGTCCCTGCTGAGGTAAGAAAACAAAGTGGATGGTCGAGAGAGATAAGGTATCTTCTTGAAGAAAAGAAAATCAAGGGACACCCCACTCTGATGGCCCAGCTTATGCGTCCCTTTCTCTGAAGGTCCCCCCATTCCCTCGCCATGCACTCTTCCCTCCAGTTTGGACCCTGGCAGGAGCCACCAGGACTGCTCAGCATGTTATCCTGAGCTATTTTAAGGGGAAAGCAGGGGCCTGAAATCCCTCCTTTCTCTCTCTCTCTCTCTCTCTCTCTCTCTCTCTCTCTGGTTCAGTCCCTCCCCCACCGGGGCTTGGGAGTTGCCAAGGAAACCGCACAGCCTCTCTGTAGCCTCTGTTTTGTTTCTGTCCAGTGAGCCCAGCAAACTTTCTCAGGCCAAGTCAGTGGAAGCGCTGCCCGAGGCCAGCCTTCCATGGCGAGCAGAGGCCTGGCCTTCCCGGAGGCGCCCGCACTGCTGCCCTCCCACGCGGCTGAACACACGCACATGCACACGCGTGCGCATGTTTGGAGCACCCACGCATACCGCGCAGCCGCCCCGCTAAACTAACGGGAGGAGAGAAAATGAAAAACAAGGGGGGGGGGGAATCCTCCCTTGCCAAATGTCCCCCTACACACACACACACACACACACACACACACACACACACACCCCTCTCCTCTCCTCTTGACTTGTGCTGTCCCAGGCAACCCACCCGCTCCAGCGGTACGGTGGTACCTCAGGCTTGGTGGGTCCAGAGAGACCAGCAAGGACAGGCCACCTAGGGGTCAGACGTTTGAGGCCAGACGAAGCCACGAGAACACAGGGCAGAATCCCAATGAAGGGAGCGTGGGGCGTGGCCCAGACGCGTGTCGGTGGGAGTCAGAGGCATGGTGTGACGTCAGGACAGTCCCCTGATGAAGATGCTCACCCAGCCTCCCTCTGTGGATGCGGGGACGTCGGCCTCCGGCCCTGAGCATGACCTCAGAGTGGGCTGAGAGCCCCAGGAGGCAGAGAGATCAGCTGGATGACCTGCGGTGGTGGTGGTGGTGGTGGTGGTGGTGGTGGTGGTGGTGGTGGTGGTGGTTCCGGGCCATCGGATGGCTCCAGCCCCTTGCGGCCCACACACAACTGAAGGAAACCCTATGCGGTCTTGCGCCAGGCCCAACTGTGTTCCTATGTCCGACCTGCTGACTCAGCCACGGAGTCATGCCGGCTAGTTGAGAGCCCGCCTCCTTACCACCACCCCTCCCCCTCCCAAGCATGGTGCCCTTCTCCAGGGCCTGGTCTCTCATGACATGCCCAAAGTACTCGAGATGAAGTCTCGCCCTACTTGCCTCTAAAGGGCACGCAGGCCTTCATCCAACATGGATGAGCGTGACCTTTCAGAGGTCCCTGGTGCTTTCAAGATGTTTCTCTGGCATCAGGAAAGGGTGGGGAAGGGTCATTGGTTGTCAGGCTGACGCGCTGTAGTTTCTCTGGGACTCCAAAATTCCAGAAGTAAGACCCAGCTCATTGTAAAAGAAAGGGAAGGAACTTTCTGGTGATGTTGAGCTGCACAACCCAAACGTAAGCTGCTACCCTGAGCAGTGAACTCTCCATCACTGGAGGTGTTCAAGGAGAGGCGGGGTGCCCATGTAACAGCCTTACTGTACAGGAGCCCCCGGCTCCCACCTCTTTGAGTGGAAATGCAGGCCAAGTGACTCCAGGGCTTCTTCTGCGTGGAGCAGAGCTTCTTAGTGCATGGTGACCTGTGGGCTCTAGGCAGAGGGCCACTACCCGCCTCCAAAACGCTGATCCTCACGATCCAGCCCTGCCCACGGGCCAGCCAAGTGGTCTGGTCGTTGTGTTTCCTGCAGGCTGGAAGAGTAGATGGCCAAGAACAAAGCAGGGGACACCGCTGTGTGTGTGGATTTGAGAGGCTGGTACAGCCGGCTTGGGGTGAAGCACCTTGCTGCAGAAACCTGCTTCCTCTTAAAAATGAAACCTCAAGAGGCACTAAGAAAATCATCTCGTTTTCTCCAAGATCAAGGGCTTGATCTTTTCCTGGAGGGAAAAGGTACAGTAGACACAATCATGTGTGCTTCTCAGTACCTAGGGCAGTGCTGCATCCCCAAACTCAAGAGACCTGTCCTCCTGGGTGTGCCTGCTGGGGAAGCCACCACAGGGCCACGTGGGTCAAGCAGTACAACCTGTCAGGGAGTAGCCACTGTCAGGAGGTGGCATCTGACCCGGATGTCACACTGGGGCCGCTGTTCTCTAGTCCTACATTGATGTCTTGTGATCTTCCTAAAGCAATTACTTTCCCCTCCGCGTGTGAGGGCTGCCTGCCCGGAGGGAAGAGGAGGTTGCCAATGACAAGGCCTGCCCCATGGGCCTCCCCATTCCCCATCTTGTGACTCTCTCTCCTCCTTGCTCCCCGCCCCCAACTGGCACCATCTCTCTCCTCTCCTTTCTCACAGCCTGGATCAGCCTGGCAGCAGGGTTGCAGACACCAGAACTCAAATTCTTACTAACTTGAGCCAAGGTGGGACATGCCATTCCGCTCTTCCTCCTTCAGTTCGCCACTGGCATTGAGGTTCTGACTGTGGCTCCACCTCCACCTCCATCTCCAGGCCCCTGTGTGCTGCTGCTCCTGGGGGCACCCCTCCCTCTCTTCCGCTTCTATTTTAGGAGCTCTTGAATCACTCCCGTATTCCCCCCACTCAAGAGTTGATAGGCAGGCTGGCTGGAACTGCAAGGCGGGACAAGAAAGATGCCCAGGTCACACACAGGGAGCACCTGTTGAAGATGCTGCAGCGGGCTCTGACACACACACACACACACACACACACACACACACACACACACACACATTAGGCACTTGCTGCTAAAAGAGACTGTTCCAGGCCACCACTGCTGTGAATGGTCACCAGCTGCCCCTACCCCGTCTGTCACGCCCTCAAATCCCATAGACCTCATGGGGGTATCAGATGGGCCCACCCTCATCCCACACCTGACCTCACTTCTAGGGGAGCAGGGAGGCCCCAAAGTCAAACGCTTGAGCATTTGGAGTAAGAGGTGCTGAGACTCGTGGGATAGGGGATTTTTCTCGTGAACTGGAAGAGTGTTGAGATATGGTCCATAAGCCCATGATATATCCACAGCACTCGTGCTGCATCGAACGCATCCACTCCCCCTCACTGCTCACCCTGTACTTTTGTCCCTCCGCCCCATGCACAGCACCTGCTACTGACTGACTGCTCCCAGCACTCGCACACCTTCGTCAGATAGTCCTCGGATCCGTCGGTCTTCCTCCGGCCTCAGAGGGGAAGGCTCACTCAAGACTGCATGCCTGTGTCCTCTGTCCCTCCCCGACTCCTCCTGGGGTGCTCAGTAAGTGTGTGAGTGACTGGACGCCTATGTTCGCCCCCCCTTCTTCTCACCTGGTAGGAGATTAGCGCTTGAAATGCTAAATGCTTGGCTGAGTGTGATGAATGGGCAGCCGATTGCAATGGAGACAGGAGAACTAAGGGGTGAGGTTCTGATGTTTACAGGCTCCACAGAGACTCCTGCAGCCCAGTGGCCCTCTCCCCTAAAGGGCTATGAAGGCACATCTTCCCAAGGACCCTGCAGAGAGGGGCGGGGAGGCAGGAGTGTGGGGCAGGTTCTGGCTGTGGCGGAGAGGCCAGAGCTGCTGGGAATCTGGAATCGTGTGGGTTGAGAGGAAGCTGCCTTACCATCATTAGGCCCCATTGTGAAGGTAATTACATAAAGTCCTGTGGCAGACACCTGGGCCAGGAGTGGGCTGAGCAGCCCCCACAGGGGAGGAGAGTGGGAGAGAAGCAGCTGGAAGGACTGGGCGGGGGAGGCAGAGAAAGAGCAGAGGGGAAGAAGGAAGAAGGTGTCCGGGAGAAAGAACACACAGGCGCAAAACCCATGGACAGGGATGTGAGAAACGACGGGGCAAGGAACAAAGCCAGGGCGGCATCACTGAGCTTGCCTGAGAAACAGAGGGTGTGTGTGTGTGTGTGTGTATAAATGTGTGTATATGTCTATATTTGTGTTTGTGTGCATGTGTGTGTGTGTGTGTGTGTGTGTGTGTTCAAGCTCACTACAGCCAAGGGAGGAAGGATGAGGGCATGGATAAATAGATAGATGGCAGAATTGATTAAGGGCAATGTAACCAAGAGAAATGAAGGCCAAACAGAGTGGGATAAGAAAAAAAAAGTAAAAGGAAATAGAGGAAAGAACTAGGAGGCAAAGGACATTTAAAGAGGTCTAAATACAGGCATGGACATATGTAAATACATTTACACATACATATAAAATGATAGGGAAATAGATCTATGAACCTGCATTTATATGTTAACTATTAGGGTAGCAGCCGGATATTGGGCCTCTACTCAAATACTCCCTTAACACAAGAACACTTTGTTCTAATAACCCAGCCTTCTTTGGTACTCACCTTCTCATCATGATCACTCGAGACAAAATGGGTACATAAGCAAATGTGGTGAAGAAAGCTGATGGTGCCTGGCTATCAAAAGATATTGTGGCACTCGTGTGCTTATGTTAATTTTATGATTGAAATGTAGGGGTGGAGTCGAGCCTGTTCATCTGGAGATAGCCATTGAGTAGTCAATGAGGCCTCTATGTGGGCATGGCTTTCTCCTGAGACTCCTGGGAAATCTCACGATATTTCCCTCGTGAAGATGAGAAGCTATCTCCCCAGTTGTTGGGAGTTAGTCTCAGAGACGATGCATCACGGACAAGACAAGATGGCAGCGTCCGAGAAGCTGGAGGAGGTGGCAGAGGGACCACACGGCTTTGCCCTGATGGAGCCAGACCTCTGAAGCTGGGGCAGCCACATGGAGACCTCTGCCAGTGATGAGTTGCTTCTGTTGTTGCTGGACCCTGAGCCCTGGAAGCGCTGGGATTCTGCACCCACTGACCTGTGACTTCGTGAGTCAGAAGGAGACTTTATAGACTGATTTTGGGCATATGGGTCAATATCAGACTTATGACTTTGAACTGGACTGGACTCAATGACCTGTTCTTCTTGTATATAAACCTTTTCCTTATATCTACATGCGTGTCTATGAAATTTGTTACTCTAATCTACCCGGACTGACACAGATATAGTGCCTGGGGTCTGAAAGTCTTGAAGATAAACTAGTAACCATCTAGCGCAGAAGCAACAAAGTCCACATGGAAGAAGCACACCAGCCTGTGTGACCATGAGTTGTTGATAGGATCAGGTATCAGGCATCAAAGACCCAGAACAAAAAAAAACATATCAATGTGAATGAGGGGATTACAAATTGGAGACCCAAAACCCATCTCTAGACATTTTGACATTCCCTTACAGAAGAGTTGCCGGAAAAAGATGACCCAGTCAGGGTGCAGTATAGCACTCTAGTTTTTAATGCTCCCCTCCCCCCCACCTGCCAACTATCATGACCTCAAATTCTACCTTATAAATCTGGCTAAGTCAGAGCATGTACACAGGTAGAGATAAGAGCTGGAAACACAGGGACTCCAGGGCAGATAAACTCCTCGGGACCAATATTGAGAGTAGCAATATCAGGAGGGAAAGGGGAAGGGGGAACCAATCACAATGATCTATATATAACCCCCTCCCAGGGGAACAGACAACAGAAAAGTGGGTGAAGGGAAACAGCAGTCAGTGTGAGACAGGAAAAAATAATAATTTATCAAGGGTTCATGAGGGAGGGAGGGAGGGGGAAAATGAGGAGCTGATACCAAGGGTTCAAGTGACAACAAACGTACAGATGTGCTTGACACAATGGATGGGTGGATGGCTTGTGATAAAGTTGTATGCGCTCCCAATAAAATGATTATAAATAAATAGGCAGAGCCTCCCAAGTTCAGTAAACATTTATGAAGTGCCCTGACGAGTACAGACGGGTAAAGTGTTCAGCTACTGGCTCAAAAGCTGGACAACTGAGTCCAGTCAAAGGGGATCTGCTCCCAAATGTCAGCCACGGACAACCCTGAAGTACGGTCCTACTAACACTGTGTGTGTGTGTGTGGGGAGGGGGTGTCCCTGAGTCACAGGGGGACTCCCTAGCCACTGTGTGTGTGCGCACACGCACATGAGCACATATACCCACCAGGCACTGTGAAGCACTGAGGTGCACAGGTAAACACTTGCATGGAAAACACGGTAATGCCGTACATGTGAGGGATTTGGAGAGCAGTGCGGGAGATTTAAGCATCTTACTTGGTGGATACATAAATTTAAGTGAGAAAAAGCATGTGCTGAGAACACAGTTAAACGACCTTTCCCCTGGTCTGGAAGTGACGGCCCCTGAGCTCTGGGACCAGGAGCTTCCGGTGTGCCTTGGGGCAGGAAGGGAGGGGAGATGGGCTGCAGGGAGGTGGCCTGGATTGGGGGTGGGGATGGGGCAGGGAGTTGTCCTTGTTCGTGCTCAGGGTGCCCACGTGCCCAACTAAAGAGGTCCGACTTTGACCTGCAGGGGGTGGGGACTCATGATAAGATTTGCATTTTAGAGCACCAACGTGGGGAAGAGTGTCATCAAGAGAGCAGCAATGAAGGAGTTGTTTGCATTGTCAAAGCAGACAATGGCGGTACTGTGACCTGAGATGGACCCGAGATGATGGCAGGCAGGCGGCCTTGGTTAGCATATGCAGAGACTGTCCCCGCAGGGAGCGAACACAGACAGCTGGGATGAAAGGGACAGGTGGTGGTGAAGGCAGGGATGAGGCTACATCAGTATTAAGATTAAGTTTCCATCAAGGAGGGGAGCCAAGCTCTCCCATAAAGTAAAGATAAGAGGTCAAGCCCTGGGACTGCAGGGAACGAATGCCACTGCTCATGCAGCGCTGAGAAGAGGGACTCTGAGGAGGGGGACAGGCTCCTCAGGACAGGCCTGAGAAGCAGGATGACATGGTGGGGGAGGCGGGGGAGAGCCCTGAACCTCACAGACCAGGGCACAGAACAGCTCAAGGAGAAGGGGAAGTACCAGAAGGCGGGAAGCAGCAGAAAATCCGCAAGAAGACAAGAGCGTCCGGGTGGCCACGGGCGTCTCGTCTGCCACTGCAAGGTCCTTTACGATCCTGGCAACTTTTCTATGAATTTATCATGATGTCTTTTTTGTTAATAATGGGGTCTTTATTTTGAAGTAAGACTTAAAAAAAAAAAAAAAGACTTAATACGGGCACAGAATCAGACCATGCTCTGGAAACCCAAGCTGTTAAGCCTGCCCTGTTCCGAGGGCCACCAGCGCTCCCACTCAGTGGCGTTTGCAGGGCTGTGGTCTCCTGCCTGGCTTTTCTCTGGAGCTGCAACTGAATGAGCTCAAACCTCCAAACCTTCAGTGAGGTGTCCAGCACTGAACCATAGTGCCCCCCAGAAGCTCATCTTCCCTTCCCCCGCCCCATCGCCATCCACACCAACTGACCTCAGTGTGGGGTCAGTTCAAACTCACAGCCACCTCACCGTCCCCTCCTAGTTCAGAGCTTGTGCATAGTCTTCCAGTCATTTTCTTACTTGTTGGGGCTGCTTGGATACGATCCCTGTGTGCGTTTTGTTCTGTAACTTATAAAATCTATGACAGGCCTGTTGGGGTGATGGGCTAACGGTGGCACCTTGGCTCTGCCGGAAGAAGGTGATGTGCCCCACGGTATGGACCCACAGAAATGGACGTTCCTCGCTGAAATGGAAAATCTTAGAGCAGTGGTTCTGAACCTGGCGTCACCTGATTCATAACAGTAGCAAAATGAAAGCGATAAAGTAGCAACAAGAATAATTTTATGGTGGGGGTCACCACCACAGGAGGCACTGTATCACAGGGTCAGGGCATAAGGAGGCTGAGAACCAGTCTCTTAGAGGAAAACAGGGACCGTGAAAACCTATAGCTCCTGTGCCCCGCCCTGTTCAAATAAATGCCCACTGCTTGGCATCCACACTGCAGCTTTGTGGCTTGTGGGGTTGTTTGCAAGAATATTGTGCTCCCCTGGATGGGATTGGACAAAAGACCCAAGATGCAGAAACCTGACTCAGAACACGAGATTGAAGTCTGGCTTCAGCATGTCCTGCCAGTGGCCTCCAGAGTCCCCAGCCCTGCCTGCTGCACTCACTGACTGTCTGCCCCTCCCAGCCCTCCCTCAGGGCAGGTATTCAAATACTTGCACCTCTCCCTCCCTACCAAGTTTTACTTTTCCACACATCCTTGCCCAAGTATGTCTCTCTGTCTGAATTGATCTCCCATCCATCCAGCTGACCCATCTCTCAGCTTCCTGGGGGATCCTTCTGGATGTTGCTGTTGCTGTGAGCTGTGGTGGAGTTGGGGACACCTCCCCCCTCGCCACCCCCTGGACAATGGAATGAAAGGCTGCCTGATGTTTACAAGCAGGTCACCAGGCCTTTCTTCCAACTCTAGCTCAGCATGAACACTCCTCCTAGAGGAGTTTAGCATCACAGCAACATCTGCCTGCAGATGGGGAAGGGGGGTGTCACACAAGCTGCACTGGCCAGAAATCAAACCTAGCCTCCCACAGAGAGTACTGCCCAGAACCACCACTGTCCCCGGAGGCCATTTACTGGTTGGTCTTCAGCAGCCAGCTCGAGTCACCTCCTGGCTTCTCCTGAGCTCCCCTTTCTCCAGGTAGGGCTGGCTGCTCCCCCAGATTGGATGCCCATTACGCCCTCTGTCTCCATCACCTCTGAGGACCCAATCCATACCTCAATCACCTCTGACTCCCCCACACCCGCCACTGTGATGGCCACTCTTGGCAAACGCTCTTGAAATAGCCTCCTAAATGCCTGACTCCCTGGTGACAGAGCAAAAGGCCTGACTGCTTCTGGGGGTTTCCAAGAATACAGTTGAATCCGGATTCCCAGGTTCACAGCCTGCAAGGGCCTGCCCCCGGCCCTCAGATGCCCTGTCTGCACTGAACAGCCCCACTGCCTTTTCCCTGGCTCACCTGACAGACAGACAGGGTCAGTGAAGCCGCCAGAGGAATCAGCCGAGTTCATGACTTAAGGGCCAGCATCCTGCCTCCCTCTCAGAACGAGCACAGAGCACAGCGAGGCTGTTTGGAGCCCAGCCCCGATTCCTGTAAATGCGATTGATTTGCCCCCATTTCCAAGATGAATCACTCTGTTGTAGCCACCCGTCCTCCTGCTGGCACCACCACAGCTGCCTGCTCTGTCTTTTGGCCGTTTGCTGGCAGGGTGCCCTTCCAGGCCCTGTTAATTACTGAGAGGGAGGTGTGAGAAGGAGGAAACAAGGGAGCACACCCACATCCACACCCAAAAAAGATGCAGGCGATGGTGGGGGGGGCGATGGACCAAAGCTAATGAAGCAAGCATGGCCACCCCCCTGGAACCCAGGTAGAAGGCAGCCCCCAGTTGTGGCTCCCACTGGAGGTGACTCCAGAGACCAGAGATGGGAAAGGTGAGAGCTTTGAGCCCACCTTGGCCTCCCCATGCCGACCTCCTCTGGACCGGAGCAGCTGGTGACCCACAAGACCCTAGCACAGGGATGAATTCTGAGCAGGGAAATGATCAGACCAACGTGATTGTGGTCTGGATTGGGAAGCATGATGCTGTTGCCAGGGGCCGTCCAGGCAGCCTCATTCGGATGCATTGGGTGGGTGGGTGGGGGTGGGGGGTTCTTTTTCTTACTTTTATAGGGGGCTCTTATATCTCTTATCACAATCCATACATTCCTCCAGTGTGTTGAGCACATATGCACATATGCCACTGTCATCATTTTCCGCTTGAGCCCCTGGTATCAGCTCCCCATTTCTTCCCCCTCCCTCACAAATACTTGATAAGGTATAGATTATATTTTTTCATGTCTTACATCGCCTTCCATCACCTCTGACCCACTTTTCCGTTATCCACCCCCCTGGGAGGGGTTTCTAGCTGGTCCTTGTGACTGATGGCAAGGGTTTTTTCATTGGCTCCTTTTCCATGAATCACCAGGCCTTTCTTCCTACACTGCCCTAGTCCACAAGCACTCCAGAAACCTGTCTGTCTTGCAGGAACGTAGAACCCTCTACCAACAGATGGGTGGTGGCCACACATGAGGTGGCCCGGACATCTGCCAAAGCGGTGAGCGGTGAGCATCCTCCCCGGGAGCCTGTGTGGCCCCAGCGCTGGGCAGAGACATGCTCGTCTCAGCTCATTTCCCTTCACAGGCAGCAAGTCTGCCTTCTACTGGAGGGCTGCCCCCCTGGACCTGCCAGAGGAGGCCATCAGACAGACTTCAGGTCCAGTGTCTGGCGAGGGCCCAACCCCAGGCCTGTACCCTAGACTCGTAGCTCTCATCCTGCAGGCTGCCGAGCGACTCCCACCAGGAGGAAGAGCCCTTAACCTCCCCCAGGTCCTGACCAAGAATAACAGGAAAAGTGAATGAGTCCGATGAGATCCGTCTTCCTCCTGGATGCGCGTGCCAGTCCGGAGGGATACAGCATGGCTGCGTCAGAGGGATGGCCTGGGTGACCCTTGCAGGGCATTTACCTGTCCCAAGATCCTTGGCTTCTTGGAGGTTCAATGTGCTTCCCAAACTATGACCTGGGCAGGGAGCATGAAGAAGCCATGGCCACTCCCCACCAGGCCTTTAGGAGGGGCAGGAAGGGGACTTCCTGGAGGTCAGCCAGATGCAGTTTCCTACGCCCCAGCCCAGCCAGCTCTGAAGACTTTGTGTGGCGGAGGGGAAACATCTGCATGTGGGAACTCAAGACCCAGACCCCCCCCTCCCCCCCACCCACCCACACACACAGAAAACAGCAGGCTGCTCCCAGGTAACTTTCTTACCCACCCCACTCCCCCCCAGCTCTTCCCTTACTGCTCTGTGATGCCCTCCTCTCCCCACCCCTTCCTCCTCCCTCTGCAATTTTTGTGCTAGCTGGGGAGAAGCCTGCCCACAACCATGCTCCACCACCCCAGGGGAAGAGACAGGCTGGGCAGGCAGGACCGCACAAAGCAACTGATGGCCGCTGTGAGCAAAGCCTCCGGGAACAAGGCCCGTGGGCTCTCAGGGAAAGGCTGTCTCTCCACAGGGGAGAACGGAGAGTGGACTCACAGCATTAAGCTCCTACTATGTCCCAGATACTGTTCCAGGCATGATCCACAACCATGGAGTCCATTCAGTCCCATGGTAGCCACGGAGGAGAGAGCAGACCCCGGCAGGAGCTTTACATGCTGTCGCTCTTCGGAAAGCCAGTGCCCACATCTCTCTCCCATGGGTTGTCTGATGGGGTCAGGCAGTTCACAGGACTGGCCCACCGCACCATCCCATGAGGGTCCCTAACTCCAAGCCCAGCCCCTGTCCACGACTGCTCTCCTTCCATTTCCACCTCCGCTCACCAGCGAATGCTTCAGCCCCGCTCGCTCTCTCTTGTCAGACCAGATCAGTCCTTGTGAGAGAGTGCATGGTGGTGATCTCCAGGCCCTTCTGAGGCAATCCTGGGGGAATCTGAGCCTTGTAGCGGGACCTGAGAAATAGCTCCTTGCCACCCCAATAGGGAGAAATGGAGGTCGCTAAGGCAGAGGTTGGCAAACTTTTGAGGCAGAAGATTCAATCCTGTCCGTTCTTCACAAGTTAAAAATGATTCAAGGGAATAATGTGTTGTCACGTATCTGGGTCACCCAGTTGATAGAAGGTGGTGGTCAAGGACCTCCCTTCATCTCTTCCTTAGTCCACAGTTCATTCACAAACTTGTTCCTCTGTTCCCAGCACTGGGGCTCAAACCAAAGCCAGCCTGGGAGATGCTGGGTGTGTGGGGTGGGGTGCGGTGGGGTGGGGATGGGGGTTCCCTGGATATAGCTGCCCCCAGACAAACCCTGGGAAGAGAAATCCTTGGGGGATATGACCTGGGTTCCAGAGGCCCAGCTGGCAGAATGGTAAGCAGAGAGAAACAGTGGGAAGTAAGGGGTTAACATCACCGTGAAATTGTCTCCCTTAACTGGTAGGCAATAATGCGTGTGAACACTCACTTGCCTGGTATATGAAGTGCTCAATAAATATTCATCTCCCTTTGTCTCCACTGGACAAGACCTCCCATTCTAATGCATTATTAATCATTCACAATATCACCGACAGCAATAAGATTCATAAAATTGCAAATGGCAGAGCTTTGCTCTGTCCTCCTGGCTTCAGATCACAGAGCAAGCATCTGCCGTCTGGTTAGAAGGGGGAAGAATTTCCTGGCCTCCTCTCAGCCCCATTGAGGCTTTTAATCCAGGTGCCCCCACTCTTTGGGGGAACCCTAAGGAACACACAAGTCCCACTGCTGGAAGGTGACAGAGAGGAAGGGGACCAGGATGACCGTGCTGCTTTGCAACTCACAGCAACCCCATGGGACTGCATAGAACTGCCCCGAAGGTTCTCTCAGGGCTGGACTACCTAACCTCGAGGTTCAAACCCATCAGCCACTCCATGGGCAAAAGACGAGGCTGCCTGCTCCCATAAAGATTTCCTGCCTGAGAAACTCCTGCGGGGTCTCTGTGAGTCAGAATCGACTGGATGGCCATGGTCTGGTTTCCACCTGTATGGAAGCAGGTCACTGGGTCTTTCTACATCAGAGCTGTGAGATGAGTTTGAGCCCCTCACGGTTGGATTAGCAGCCGAGCATTTCATCATGGCTCCACCTACACTCCTTTGAGCCTAAACCAAACCACACTCACTGCCATGAGTCACTTCCGACCCTGGTGACCGTACAGGACAGGAGAAGACTGCCTCTGTGGGTTCCTGAGACTGTCACTATTGATGGGAGTTGAAAGACCCCCTTTCTCCCACAGAGCACCTGGTGGTTTCAAACTGCTGGCCTTCTGGATCTCAGCCCAATACATAAGCACTATGCTACTAGGACTCCTTTAGAAAAACAAAATGCATAGACACGCATATATATGCACAAGGGAGAGGTTTATATACAAGACCTATTGAACATTGAGAAAAATATCCCAACCCAGTCCAATATTAGCCCATATGTCTGATACCAATCTAAGTCCTCTTCAGACACATGAAACACACACGATGATGCCAAGTGCAGAACAACCACAAGCCAATGTATAGAAAGTCTTTGGATCCAGTGGTGTTATAAGCATCTCAGCGCTGGCAGGAGTCTCCACGTGGCTTCTCCAGGTCCAAGTTTCTGGCCGCATCAGGGTAGGTTCCTGTGGCTTCTCCTCAGGGATGTCTCACAGGGAACCGGCCTTGTCAGTCGAGTGGGTGAGTGCCTCCTGCTTCCAAGAAGGAAGTACCGGATTTCCCAGAATTCTCAGAGGAGAAGCCCACACCCACACAGTGGTCTCATTGACTATGTCCAGATTGACAGGCTAGACTCCACGCCTATACTCCTAATCCTCAAACTGACACCAGATTCAGTGACGGCCACACCTACCTTCTCTAATTCTCATTTCCCTACTTTTGCACTTCCAAGGGGTCCACCGGAAGGTGTCCAACCAGACGCCCGAGGTACTCTCCCTGCCCCCGGCCGGGGTGCTGGCATCTGCTCTCTGACCACCCTCCTCTCTGCCCCTCACGGCTCGTTCATTTCCTGCTAATGTATCTCTCCCCAGTGAATGCTCAGCGCCCGAGGACGTAGGCAGTGATCTGGGTCTTTATGCCCTGCCATCGATTTTACAGGCACCAGCGGCGGCCTGCAGAGATTCTGATGTGGTAGAACAATCGCTCCAGCTCGCAGAACACACCGGCCTCCCTGAGGAATTCTGAGCACTTAACAAGCTCCTTTCTATGCGAAGCGACTGTTGCCCCAATCCTGCAGGAAGTATGACGGGGCTTGACGTGGGAGGTGGGGGTAGCACGACCAGGAGAAGGAGGAGTGCGCTTCCTTGAGAAGGTGGAAGAGAGGAGTTACTGTCCAGAGTGCATCGTCTTCCATTCCCCGAGACCTGTGGAAGCCTCGCTCAGGTGCTGAGCAGGCCCAAGTGGGCACAGGTGCCAAACCTCCCCAGGCCTCACGCTGGTACTTTCCAGGCTTCCAGGGGCGGAGGTGGGGGGTGGTCTCTGGCCTGGCTCTGTCCCTTCCCACCACCTCTCCCAGCCTCTTCCACACCATTTGCTTCTCTCCTTTTAGGTCCCCGAGGTAGGTTGAAGACCAAGGGCACCTTGGCCTCTTCTCTGCCAGCTCTCCCTCCTGCTTTGCAGAGCCCCTTCCTCCTCTCTTCACGCAGGCCTTCCTGTTTGCCGTGCCCTTGACTCTCTCCCTGCCTGTGGCTCTGGCAGGCTGTGGGCTTCAGGATCCTGCTCTCGGTCTTGAGAGGAAATGAGTCTTAGCCTTGAGTGCTTCTTCCCTGGAGCCCATCCATCACCCTGCCTCCGGGCCCACAGCAGCCACACACCACTGCCCCTCACTTCTCTGCTCCATCTTCAGCTCACTCGATAGCACTGGGAAGGCAGCAGTGCATCAGCTCCGTGATCTCTTCTGTATGCATGCAGCCCCTTGTCTGACCTGGCTTGGGATGCAGACAAACTGAATTATTCATTAGCAAAAGCTAGGGAAGGGACTACATCTAGCCACCCCAGAGGGCTTTTTGAGCCTCATTATCTCTCATGGAGATACTGAGCTACTGTTCCAGCTTCCTACAATCTCTGGAGAGAGGAGTGAGGGGTCAGCCGGAGAACTGCCAGCCAAGGAGCTCTGACTCTGAATCCAGATTTGTGAGTATGGTGAACCTGCTTGGTTTCTCCTGGTTCTTTATCCTGCCTGAAGTCGACATAGAGGACTTCTTCACTGAGGGCTTGAAGAGGAAGATGCTGTCTAGACTCACTCCGTACCTTCTCCCTTACCCAGGAACTCATAGCGAGAAGCTTCCTTATTAGCTAAAACCATCACATCCCATACCAACATGTAAAGTGGAGGTACAGGCAAGACTTCAATGATCTTCAGGGAGCACTATGCTGAGAACACATGGCCCCTGCTCTTCGGAAATGGTTGGGAGGACAGATAGGTCCCAGTTAACCAGTCACCTTTTAGGGCTAGGGTAAGTCAAAAAACACTGTTCCTGAGTTACCGTTCATATAGGCATAGGTTTATTCCAAGAAGAATGTGCTTCGATGTGTCTTTGGGATCAGCAGACAGTTGCTGACAAGTTCTTTCAGTCATACACATGTCTTGGTCTCCTGAGGAGGCCGTCATAAAAGGGTGTCCAATCATAACAGTGGCTTCTGAGGGGGATCTTCTGAGAGGAGGTCAGTTCAGGAGATTATGGTTATCTGGGGGGATTCCAAAGGGATCATCATGACAGATTTTCTCAAAGGACACTGAAGGATCCCAGGGACTCACTCAGATGAAATTTTAAAAAAATTGAGAGCGGCAGTTGTGATAGAAAGATCAGGCAAGTTGTCCCAAGGCATCTTTTCCCATCAGGACACAACACCTGCTCATTCCTCCAGGCAAGCAAGGGCGTCCATGGAGAATTTTACTGAGAACTCTTATCCCATTCACCCCACAGCCTGATCCTGCACCCGTCGATGTGTTTTTGTTCCAGAACATGGAAAGGGAACGGGATTTGAGTTCTTTGAGGATTCCCAGGCTGTTGTTTTGACACGGTGTCAATTCAAGGACACGGCATCCTTTGGGGCTGGGTTGTTGCTATGGTGAGTTGGTGTCCACTCAGAGTGACCCTACATAACAGGAGGAAGCACTGCCCGGGCCTGCCCCATCCTCGCGATTATTCTCCGTTTGAGCCCATTGTCGCAGCCACTGAGTCCCTCTATCATGTTGAGGGTCTTCCTCTATAGCAGGACCCCTCTACTGGACCACGCAAGATGTCTTTCTCAAAGGGCGACATGCCTCTCCTGACAACATGCCCAAGATCCATGAGATGAACACGTGCCATCCTTGCCTCTAACAAACACTCTGGCTGTATTCTTTCGAGGCATAGTTGTTTGTTCATTTTTGGCAGTCCATGGTTCTTCTGCAGTCTTCCTTATTCGATGTCCAACTTTCGTATGCATACGAGAGTATTGAAATACCACGGCGTGGACCAGGTGCACATGAGCATCCTTGCTTTTCAACACTAGAAAGAGGTCTTAAGCTGTGTTCTTACCAGCGCGATGCTTCATCTGATCGCTTGACGACTGCTTCCGCCGGCATTGATTAGGGATCCCAGCGAGACACAAGCCTTGACCGTGTCAAGCTTTCCTCCATTTATTCTGCTGCCTGCTTTTGACCCAATTGTGAGGATTGAGCTTCCTTTACATCGAGTGCTAATCCACAGTGAAGGCGACAATTCTTGATTTTCGTCAGTGAGGGCGTGTAGTCCTCCTCACTTTCAGCAAGCGAAGTGGTGTCACCTCCATGACACAGGTTGTTCCTAAGCCTTCCCTTCCTCCCATCCTGACGCCGCACTCTTCTTCATAGAATCCGACATCTCGGATCATGTGCTCAGCATCCAGATTGAATAAGCGTGGTGAGAGGGTCCAACCCTGTCGTACACCTTTCTGGGTGGTGTTCCCTTGTTCCCACAACTGCCTCTTGCTAGGTCTCGCGCATGAGCACAACTGTCCTGGAATTCCCATTATTCCCAAGGCTATCCTACTTTGTTATTATCCACACAGACGCATTCCTCGGCGTAGCCAAACAGAGATAAACATCTTTCTGGTATGCTCTGCTTTCAGTCAAGAGTCATCTGACATCAGCAATGCTATTCCTTGCTCTACAACCGCTTTGAAACACACCCGAACTTCCGGCCGCTCCCTGTCAAGGAACTGCTGCATGCACGGCTGCATGACCTCAAGCCAAATTTTACTTGCAAGTGCTCACATTGATATCATTCTATAGTTTGAGGAGTCGATTGTGTCACCTCTCTTTAAAATGGGCACACGGATGGATCTCTTCCAGTCGAGGGGTCAAGGAGCTGTCTTCCAGATTCCCTTGGCGTAGAAGAGTAAGTGCTTCCAGTGCTTACTCGGTTTCTTGAAATCTTCCACTGGGTGTTCCATCAATTCTTAGAGTCTTGGTTTTGCCTAATTCTCTCAGTGCAACTCGCACTTCTTCCTTCAGCACCACTGGTTCTTGCTCTGATGGTGGCTCCTGAGCTGATGGACTGTCACCTAGTCCTTTTTGGTTCAGTGACTCTGTATTCTTCTGATGCTTCCTGCATCACTCAATATTCTGCCCCTCGAATATTTCAATACTTTAACTAGAAGCTTACATTTTTCTTGAGTTCTTTCAGCTGAAGGTATGCTGAATGTCGTCTTCCTTTGTAATTTTCCAGCTCTCTGTCTTTGCACGACTCGTTATCATAGTTCACTTTGTCTTCCTGAGTTGCCCTTTGAAAGTTCCTGTTCTTCTCTTGAACTCCTTCAGCTCTTCCATTTGTCTTAATGACTCTATTTCGGAGTCTCTTCTGACATCCACTTTGGTATTTTCTTTCTTTCCTGTATTTTTAATGACCTTTTGCTTTCTTCATGAATGATGTCTTGATGTCCTCCCAAAGCCCATCAGATCTCCTGTCCTTACTGTTCCATACATCAAATCTTTGCGTGAGATGTCCTCAAAATCCAGGTGGGTTCGACCCAAGGTTGTACTTTTGACTCTCATAGACCTGCTTTCAGTTTATTCAGCTTTAACCTGAACTTACATAAGAGTGAGTGATGGTCTGTTCCACAGTCAGCCCCTGGCCTGGTTGCAGTTGATTATACTGAGCTTCTCCATCATCTTTTCCTAAAGATTTGGGCAATTTGATTTTTATATATTCCACCTGGAGAAGTCCACATGTATAGTCAGTCAACTGTGTGTTGTTGGAAAAAAAAACATTTTCTATGAACAAGTTGCTGGTCTTGTAAAATTCTATCATTTGATCTCCAGCTTTGTTTCTATCAACAAGTCCACATTGTCCAACTGCTGATCCAACTTTTGTATTACAATCACCAATAATTATCAATGCATCTTAAATGCACATCTGATGAGTTTCCAACTAGAGTCATTGATAGAACTCTTCCATTTCTTCATCATCAGCTTTTGTGCTTGCATTTGAACAATAATGGTATCGAGGGCTGTGTTAGTCCAGGTAGACTAGAGAAACAAATTCATTGACACACATATGTGTATAAGAAAGAGCTTTATACATAAGAGCAATTGAATATTGAGGAAACATCCCAGTCCAATCCAGATCGAGTCCATAAGTCTGATATAAAAGTCAACATGTCTGATACCAATCTATAACTTTTTCTTCAAACTTATGCCAACACATCCAATGACGCTGAATGCACCAAGATCACAGGCCAGTGGGTAGAGAGTCTTGTGATCCAACAGCAATATAAGCATCTCAGAACTGGCAGGGGTCTCTATGTGGCTCTGTCAACTAAGGGCACCAGCATGGCTCCAAGTGTCTATCAGCTGCAATGTCTCCCAGGAAGTGAGTCTGTTTTCCCCCCTCAAGTGAGCTAATTGTTTCCTCAGGGCCTCCAAATGAGGTCATCAAGGTGCAACCTGATTGACAGGCTAAACTCCCTTCACTCTTAATTCTCTCAAATTGACAACACATTATGTAACTACCACAAAGGCAGTTAGATATCATCCTATCACAGATAGCATGGTACTTAAAGTTTGATTCTGAAATGCCCTTTTTGACAATGAAGGCAACATTCTCTTGGCTGTGTCACTCCCAATATAGTAAATCATATAATTTTCTTATTTAAAATCATTGCAATCACTTCATTTCAGCTCATTGAGGCCTCATGCAACACATGCAATGACGCTGAATGAAGGATATTTATCTTTATGTATTCAATTTCAGTTTTGACCACTTCCAATCTTCCTAGATTCATATGTCATGCATTTCCAAGTTCTGATCATGAGCAGATTTTTGCAACTGTTTCTCTGTACCTTGAGTTGTGCACCAAAGACTCCACTCCCACCATCATTCCTCTCCTCAAGTCTCCATGGTTGATTCCACCCGGAGAAAGCAACAGTCACATTTTGAGTGTCCGCCGACCCAACGGGCCCATCTTCCAGTACTATCTCTGGCAATCGTGTGCTTCTATTTATCAGGCCTTCAGGGTCTGATGAGGTTTCCAAGCTCGGCATAAGGTTTTCAGTGATTGTTTCCTCTGACGTGGGCAGTCAATTCCTTGTTCATTGTCTATTAGTCTGGAAGCTCTGCTGAAACCTGTTCGCTTTAGTTGAAATACCAGTGGCACAGCTTCCAGCATCATAACAACACAGAAGCCACCATGTAGCAAGCTGACAGAAACATGGTGGAATGTTGTATAGTACGTGTGGCAGTACTGAGCAGAGCAATGCCACTGATCTCAGCTCCAAAGTCCCAGATGTTCTCTGTTGCCTAATGGGAGAGGTGTGCGGCATAGACCTCTATGAAGGATATGTCAAGAAACAATAGCTTCACATTTTGGTCCTTTGTTTAACATAGGTTTCTGTGACTCTATGATAATACTTTCTGATTTACTGTCATAGAACTCTGCTGCATAGGACTTGTAGTGGCTGGTTTTTGAGTAGCTCACCAGACTTTTCTCCTGAGGCAGCTCTGAGTGCACGCAAACCGCCCATGTTTCACCACCAGACACACTGGTCATTTGTCCAGGTTATTCCTGGACAAGTGCAGAGATGAGCATGCTCATAAGACAAACCAAAAGCCAAGGACCTAGAGATTTCCAAACACCAGCAAACAGAGCACGCTGCCACGTCTTCCTTCCAGGACAGTGACAGAGGACAGGATGAAGATGGAGGGAGCAGAAATGGAGGCCCATGCCCCCGGCCAGCTCTGTTCTGTGGCCACAGACTCCCAGTCATCTGGCTTTATAGATGAGACCCACAAGAAGTCATCCCCTAGGCCATACTTCTCTTCCACATGAAAAGAGTTGAGAACCTCATTTGTGATGGCCTTAGATATCTTATCCCTGTTCTCTGTAGTTGCTCACTACAGGGAATCAAGGGTTACCAGGAGGGGAAGGAGTAGTGGCCCAGGCCACTCTTTTTTTTTGGGGGGGGGGAAGTGTCATCACTGCCCTCTGGTGGGAGTAGGAGGCCCAGCCTGGCTCCTGGAGAGCTGCTGCTGGATTTGAACTGCCAATCCAGTGGACCGCAGTCCTGCACACAACCACTACACCACCAGGGCTCAGCCCCAGACCACTCTTATCATTCAGGGCAAACCAGTCCTTCTTGGAGAAAGTCAGAGGGGAAGACACTAGAATGGGGGCTGTCTGTCTGTCCAATTGCTGTGGGAGCCCAACCTTTTGTCTGGACCCAGGTTGTCTTGTTATAGGAATGACAGAGGAAGAAGAGAAAGATGTTAAGGAAAAGGGGAAGGTCCAAAGTTGGAGACTCCAGTTGAGCCTCTGAGCTTCTGTGGAAAAGTCAAAATTCCAGGTGTGACAGTTATATAATCTCCTGTCAACTTGAGTGAAGGGGTGGAGGTTAGCCTGTCCATCAGGTCATAGTTTGATGACTTCCTTTGGAGGCGAGAAGGAAATGACTCGCTCACTGGCAGCCAGACACACACATACTCATTGCTTCACGTTCTTGTTGATAAGCCACAAGGAGATATGGTGAAGGCAGCCAGAACCTTGGAGCTGGCAGAACCACGTGGAGACCCCTGCCAGGGCTGAGATGCTTCCACTGCCACTGGAGCCACAAGACTTTCCACCCACTGACCTGTGGTCTTCCTGTGATCAGCATCCTTGTATGTGTTGCATAAGTCTGAAGAGGAATTTACAGACTGGTATAGGACATATAGGCTAATATTGAATATATGGACTTGGACTGGGTTGGGCTGTTTTCTTAATATACAGTTGCTCTTTGGTATAAAGTTCTCTATCACACACACAT
Organism: Nesogale talazaci; assembly: GCA_004026705.1. Taxonomy (NCBI): domain Eukaryota; kingdom Metazoa; phylum Chordata; class Mammalia; order Afrosoricida; family Tenrecidae; genus Nesogale; species Nesogale talazaci. The sequence continues at coordinate 5,019 of PVJH01012947.1, read as the reverse complement.
GAGTGCCCCTGGATTTGTATCTCTAGTCTACCTGGACTGACACATCAAGAAACATAAGGACATTTCAGAGAGAAGGAATGCCCTGCGGTGTCACAATGTTATCCACAGTGCTCAGTACAAAAGACGCTTCAGCGGAGAAATTGCATACTGAATGAAAGTTAGTCAGCTCATCCCTAAACAACCACCCTCCCCTTCCCCTCCCCCCCTGTCACCAGCCTAGTCAGAGGAGATGGGGATGGCCTGAGTGCACCTGTACCCCATCCTGTGCAGCTATGTCTGACAGTGCTGAGCAGATTGGTGACATGGAGCTCCGCTCCAAGGTCCCAGATGTCCCATCTCCTGCCTGGCAGGAGGGCTGACTGGGGCCATGGTCTATAAAAGAGATCGGAGAGGGACCCTGAGGGATTGTTGACAAACTCTTACAGGAGAAAAGTCCAAAGACACACATGCACTTTGCAAAACCACCCTTTTTCTTCCAGACCCAGAGACATTTATAAATGAAGAGATACTCACAGAAGGTCCCAGGGGTGGGTCCCAGAACCTTTTTCTGCCTAGGGCCATTTGGATATTTATAACATCATTTGAGGGGCAGACTGCTCAACTATGTAATCAACAAATCCCTGATGTGACGGCTGGAACTGTCTCTTGGGTGCAGCATGCGCTGTTAGCTGGGACTGATGACTTGTCAGGCCACTATGGCCCACAGGCCAATCTTTCCCCATCTCTCAACCCGGGGGGGCAGGGGGAGGGAAGAGTGGAAGGGCAGGGGAGGAGAGGAAGTCACACTCCATCCTACAGGGTTGAAGGTGGCAGAGTGCTGGGGGAGTGCTGCACTATATGCATTCTGCTCCCCCTGGTAATGGCATGGCATGGGCACCCCTACACTGCCCAGTCCCACCAACCTGCAGCCAGATACCCCTGGATTCTGTGCTGCTGCTCTGGGGAGACACGTCCTCCCTCGACAACTTCCCAAGCAGACTTGCTCCATTCTGAGTGGCATTTGGCTCCAGACTGCCACCCACACTCCCACCCGGCTCCACACCCAGTGCGGCCCTGGGGTCCTGGACTCCCTGAGACTGAGTCGGCTGTGTGCTGTCTACCCAGCTATCTCCTCTCTAGCTGGGTGCCCTCCCCACGCACCTCCCTGCAGCCCCTGCCTAGTACTCACCTCCTCCAAGAAATCTTCCCTGACTGAATTTGTTTCTATCAAAATGGCCTGGCTCCCTGGCTCTCACAGAAAAAAAAAATGCTGTTACTGTCAATGCTGTGAGGGAAAGGGGGAGTTAAGACCAGGGAGTCCAGGAAAGGAGAGACTCACAAGTGGAGTGTGGTCATGATGGTACAGCTCTTCTTGATAGGATCGCACCACTGAACTGTAGGATATGTGAGTTCTGTGCCAGTACAGAGCCTTTAAACAAATGACTGTGAGCTCTGGTGCTCCATGCAACGGCCTTGTTTCTCCGGACTCACCCACCGCCTTTCTCCCCTCTCCAGTTATCACTGTTTCCTCGCTGGCTCCAGTGGAAATGATTTGGGTTTTCCTTCTCTGGCTGCCCCCAGTGGTGACATTGTCCATCCATTCTCATCCATTGCTGGGGGTTGCATCTGCTGGGTGGTATCATGAGACTGCTCCCTCCCTCATCCAATGGGGGTCTCCCGCTCTCGGCTCTCAGTATGGCTTCCCCTCCCTCCAGGCTCCTGGGGCTAGCGGAGGACGGACGATGTTCACTGTCGGGAGAAAGTGCTTTCCTGGGCCTCTGCTGTTGGCTTCAAGAGGCCTGGTGGCAGAGTGGTTACCTGGGGGGTGGGGAGGAGAAGGGCTGCTAACCGGCAGAAAGATGAGGCTTTCCACAATCTTGCAAACTCACAGGGGGGCAGTTCTCTCTGGTCCCAGAGGCTTGCCGTGAGTCAGCACAGGCTCTGAGGGAGCCAGCCGTTGGCTTGCAGAGGCCCCTGCTGTAGACAAGGACTTTGAAAAACCGGAACAATAAACTGGGCTGGAGCTTTCCAGGGTCCAGGAGCTAAGAGCCTTTGGCAGAAATGCTGCTGAATTACCTGCACGGGCTGAGCCCGGGTAGCTCCGTGCCAGCCTCCACAGGTGGGAGATGCTTCTCCCTCATTGTCTTGCTTCCCCCCGGGAGCTGGGCAGGCGCACCTGTGCCCGGGAGCACGTGGACTGGAGGCTGCGGGCTTGAGACCCAGTCGGAGGGCCGTGCTGGTGAGCTGAGCCAGAAAGAAAGGAGGAGACACGGAGACCCAGTGCAGTGGGATATGACAGAAAGAAAGGGTGTTTAAAAAGGCATCAATAAGTTAATAGCGTTAATATAAGTTAATAGTTATTAAATAAGTTAATAAAGAAGAAGGAGAGACTTACAGGAAGAAGGGGAAGGCAAATGGCAGAATCAGAGCCTGAACAGCAGGAGACCCAGAAACACGGAGACCGAGACAAGGACAACACGGCGGTAGTATCGCCATCAAGAATGTCAAGAAGTACTCTCAGAAACGGAGAGGGCCGGGGTGCAAGCCCTAGGTGTTGTGCCAGCTCACAGACTCAGTACCGAATCAAGAGGTTGGAGCCTCCCCAGATAGCCCTGGGGACCTGCTTCTGGAACACTGGCCGTTGAAAAGGCCATGGAGTCTACATACACACACAAGGGCCTGCAAGGACCCGACCGCTTCAGGAGCCCCAGTGGTGTGCTGGATACACACGGGGCTGCTCACCACGAGGTCAGAAGTTCGAAATCACCAGCCTTTCTTCTGGAGAAAGATGGGGCTTTCTACTCCCCCAAAAAGTGACAGTCTCAGAAAGTCCTGGGGCACTTTGGCCCTGTCCTCTACGGTCACTATGAGTCAGCCAGGACTCCATGAGAGTTTGGTTTTGGTTTGCGGCCCCTGGGCATTCAGTGCCGGAGCCCTGTGACATCCCCGGAGGTAAGCACTGTGAGTGGATGCAAATCAGCCCTAGACCTTTCTCTGGAGACACCTCCAAGTGGGTTCGAACTGCTCACTTCTTAATTAGCGGCTCAGCACGAAGCCTCGCACACCCCACAGCCACTATCATCGCCATCATTTTTTACAAATTAAGGAAGCCCAGAGTAAGGTCAGATGACATTCTTCAGGTCATGCCGCTAACATGTGGCCGGGCTACGGTTCAAATCCAGGTCTGACTCCAAAGCTGGCATTCTCTGCCTGAAACTGCCTTCTTCTGCTCTCCGGCTGTGTGCGGCTCCCTTTGCCCTAGCATTTCAATAAGCTTTAATGAACTGCCAACTATGTGCCAAGCACCGTTGTAGCAGAGGCCTCTCTGCCCGAGGGGTTTATAGCCTGGCTGCATGCACCAGCATTCCTCTCATGTTTGCTGATTTGTCTTGATTCTCCAAGCTGACAGGATCCTCCTGAAATGGAAACCACTGTCCCTCTGCTCCACGGTTATGCTCCTTACCGACAGGGACCAGTGAGAGCCTCACTCTCTTTCCCAGTCACTGATGTAAATCAAGCAAGCCCCATCCAATGGGAATCCTGCGTCTGTTTAAACCCTGGTTTCTTCATAAGGGCATTTGCTTTGAGGACGGGGAATGCCTGCTTGCTTAGATTAGAGGAGTTAGGCAGGCAGAAAGATTGTCTGGACTGTACTTTTACTGCCAAGGCCCGCTTTCCTTGAAAGAAAACAGTCTACTGTTCCCTCAGTAATGGCGCCAACAGTGGGCTCAGAGAGGTGGCGGAAGGAGAAGGAATGGCCTGAGCCAAGAGGGCCCAGGGAGACTGAAGGAGTCCCCTCAAGGCTGTGAGCAGAGGCTCTCTCTACTCACACAGAGGCGGGAGCTGTTGGCTGAGCTAGAGAAAGGGCACCTTCCCTGCCTACTCTTGAGGCAGGGCAGAAAGCCGCAGGCCGGGCCCAGGTGTATGGGGCATTGGGGTGTCTTTGTTCTAGAGCAGCAGTTCTCAGCCTGGGGGTCGTGACCTCTTTGAGGGTTGAATGACCCTTTCACAGGGGTCACCCAATTCATAACAGTAGCAAAATGACAGTTATGAAGTAGCCATGGAAATAATGGCATGGTTGCGGCGGGGGCGGGGGGAGGGGAGGCGCGGGTGTCACCACAATAGGAGGAACTGTATGAAAGGGTGTCGGCATTAGGGAGGTTGAGCTGCGGAGCTGCAGTCTTCCATGGGCGCACCATCCATTTCTCACGGGAGAGCTCAAGTCTGGTCTGGAGGTTTGGTGTGGCTCGTGAAGTGAAAAATGGATGGTGAAAAGCAAAATGGAGCGTGGACTATTGGGGGCAAACAAAAAGATGTGAAGAAGAACATGAGGAGCCCACAGGTAGCCCTTCCTAGACCTATAAAACAGATCTCTTCATCCCACACCCACAGGGACAAAGAAAAGAAGGGAGGAAGAAGAAGAGAGCTGGTCCAAGCTCCACGCCGACACATGATGCTCAGAGGAATACATCCCTCTGGAGACCCATTGCACCACAGAAAGGACTGGGCAAATGATTCCTGGGGGCACGAGAGAGGAGAGGAGAAGGGGGGGAGGACAAACACATGGACAGGTTGGGGGAGCATTAAGTGGTCGGAAATCGATGGAAAGGAGGTTATGGGAGGTCTGGTCGGGATTAAGCAAGGACAATGAATATGAGAAAACAACGAAATGCCAATGAAGGTGGAACATGATGGTGGGACAGGAGGGAGATGGAAGGAAATAGAGGAAAGAGCTAAAAGGCAAAGGGCACTTGCAGAGGTCTAAATATAGATATGTCCGTGCATAGATACAACTATCTATTATAAGTTGGGAATAAAATTAAGAACATATTTATAGGCTGAATATTAGAGTAGCAGGTGGACCTTGGGCCCTCACCCTGGTGCTCCCTCAATGCAAGAACGCTTTGTTCTATGAATCTGGCATTCCTCGAGGCTCAATGGCCCAACACGATCACTGAAGTAAAATGGGTGCACAAACAAATGTGGTGAAGAAAGCTGAAGGTGCCCAGCCATCAAAGGATATATCAAGTGTCTTGAAAG